>VXBP01002140.1:0-10767 GCA_013400115.1 Rhinopomastus cyanomelas | reverse complement strand
TGCCGCTGGTGAGCTGCCCCACTGTTTGTCACCATAAATCAATTAAATTGGAAGAGACCTTTAAAATAATCTAGTCCAATTGTAAAACTAAGCCTCACATATATGTGTGTAGACACACAACTGTTCCTAACAAACAACACAGTTCCTAACATACTTTCTGCAGAAGAGAATGCCAAGCTTTCCGCTGATGGTGGTGCTGGATGTCTAAATGGGCCTGCGCACACATCTACTCACTCACGTTTGCTAGGCAGTTTTAAGCTGGTGTTTGTATGGCACCTATAAGATGGCTAGTGTCAGTATTTTCTAATTCGTACTTTCTTTGCCTTTCTCCATGCAAAATTACCCAGCTTGGCTTTCCTGGAAATGCAATTACAATGCTACATACAAGGTCAAAGTACCAAGGGTGTGATGTTTCTCATCAAAATTCCATGGGGATAGATGATTTAAAAACACCACAGTAATATGTTTGTGAGAGAGTCAGTGATGCCTGTATTATCAACCAGTACTGCAAGGATGACTGTGCATCTCAAACTACTATGACATAAAGTTTAAAAATAACGAAATGGTCTTTGTGGTGGATAGTGCAACTGTTTAAATGGATTTATTCAGTTCCTGTACATTACGTCCCTCCAAAAAGAGTAGGTTCAGCTGTAGAGAGGGAGGTAGCTTCTATCCTGAGAGTAACATGGAAAAGACACTTCAGACTGTGAGGTGGGGTAGGCAGAGTCAAAGGTTAGGACTAGATGTCATCTTAGAACATTAACTGCCCTCAGCAAGTGCATATTGCAGGGGAGAGCAGAAAGCAGATATATAGCTTGGCCTGAAGAAGTAACAGGTAAAAAAACTAATGCCCATGATGCAGAAATAAGTCTGGACCATGTTTACTAACCTAGAAAAAGTCTTGAAGTTAAAGCTTCAAGCTTTAACTTACAAGCTCCAGATCACAAATCCCCTCCTTCTGTATAAGTTTATTTTACATTACCCATTACAACAATAATAGCTAGCAAATTTCCTCGAGATTACAAAAAATAGCTTATGCTATATACTTGGACAGGGAACCCCAGTCTTCTTAATTCCCTCCTGCACCTGTTCTACCACACCATGATGTACAATTCTAATTAAAATACTTCTGTTCACATTCAATGTTCTCAGGTGCATTCCAGCAATATAAGTACCTTTTTTATTTAACCACCATAATAACCTCTTATCATGACTGAATATTTTTCCAGTCCAACACCTGGAGTTAGAGAGTCCCCATCCATCACCTTGTTGTGAATAATCTGTCATTAAAGTTAACTCTGAAATGTGGAAAGTTGTAGTTTTTTTCTCACTGAACAGTCCCAGGTGTAATCTCATACTCATTTGTGTGAGGTCTTTATTGACCTATATTGAGGAATATGCAAGATGTCTAGAAAAAAATGACCAAAGTTGAAAACTTGCTTTGAAAAAAGAAAAAAGTGGACAAATATACTGCGAAGACTATACTGCAGGTAGTAAGTTAAGGAACAAATCTACTAAGAAATTAAGATATTTGCAAGGCAGAGGTCACTGTTCATACTTGGTCCCCAAGGAAGACAGCTGCAAGTCTTACAGTTAATTTCCACGGTACCCACCTTTTGTACTCATAGGAAAACATGATTTCAGGTTGACTGTCTGAACAACTTTAAATATAAGTAGGTACTTCAAATCTTTGTGGTTTAATGAAGTTTACAAGAACTGTAATGTGCACTGTTTCTACCCTGCTAGAGAAACAGAAGAGAAATTTGGTGCTTATGCTTCTTCTCTTTTCAAACTTGTATTAAACAGGACCAAAGCCTTGAACTCTAGGTACTCGGTGCTGCTTGAGAGAAAGAAGCTTCTGTCTTTGGTTTGCCATGGTCCAGTTCTACTTCTAGGAGGAAGCTTGGGAGGAGCTTATGCTCCTTTGTGCAGGATTAGCACATTCTCTTTTCAACCTCACATTTAGACCTAGAATCGTTTTCCCCACCATATTCCTAAATATATGTCTATCACTGATCCTTTGATAGGAATTTTATTAGAATCAGATAATTGAAAAAGGGAGGTTAGAGTTAAAAGTACGTTGAAAACAAGAACAGAGAAGGAAAAAGTGGGCATATCATCATCAGAATTGGAATAATTTTATTGAATAATTGTTGATTTGTAGCCATGCTTTGGAGGATGACAGAAGGGCAAACCACAGTTGCAGTACATACACAGGAAGGATGACAGAAGGCAGGAATATTTGAGAAAGTAAAAACCTAAATAGTACCCAAAACTGTCCCATCTTCTATATATTTGTCTGGAATTAATAGCATGTATGGCAACCTCACAGGATTTCTGGTGCCTGTGACTTCTTTGTTTTCTTGGGTACTCCCAGGGAATCTTTAATTTATTTGTCTTATTTTGAGACTGTAAAATCTCTGGAGAAAAATCCAATGTTTGCATAAGGAGATAGATGAACAGGCACTTCACAAATCGTAGCACTTCATGTCAACTGTTCCAGTAAAATGTTCTTGTAAAACTGTTAAGAGATGAATGGACACGAAACACTGTTGCCTCCTATAGGCAATACATCAAGATTTCTCTCCAAAACTTCTAGTACAGTTTTTAAATGTATTTCATATTTGTGAGTTGGCAGCAATAATATCCCACACCTTGGGTAAGGACATAATACTGAGTGCAGCTGACACTTAGCAGATGTTTTGTTTGCCCACACTTGGACCTATTGTACCTGTGTACAGCTACATATGACTCAGCCTCTTTGTTCAGTTCAGAAAAGTTGGAAATACTTCCTAAGTAATAGCTCATCTCTATACTAGAGGATGATTGCCAGAAAATGCATTGATTTTCTTCTCTTATGAAGACCTGATAGAGGGACTATTTTGTTAGATAAAAAACGCACCATAATTCACATACAGAAAGGACAGCATTATACTAGTTTGATCTTGGTAAATAGTAGAATAGTCTTCTTAATCGTGTACTGTGAGAGGTATTTTGATTGAAATTCTGGTGCTGGTAAAACAAATATGGTTCTGCCATTGATTTAATAGAGTGACAATGTATTTTGTATTTGTTACATGCTCAGTGCCAATAAAACTGCCAGTAATTGGCTATGTTTCTGTTAATTAAACTTTTACTAACTTTAATAAAAATTTCAGGGCAAAAGATGCCAGCAAGTCAAAGACCAAAAGGTCTTTGTAAAAACTTTTAATTCTTAGTGAGAAAAATCAATGTATTGACTTGTCTTTTAATAATCATACATACAACATAGCATGAGGACTGAGAGAAGACAAGTATTTTGATGTGAGTCACACCTAACAGGGAGGTTGACTTGTAAATATGGGTGATTGTTGTAGTATAAACCAAGTACTCCTTAAATAAATGAATTTGTGATTGAAAGCATAACAAATCTGGAAGCTCCATTGATACTATTTGTTCCAAGTCATTTAGAAGAATGCAGCTGAACAAGCCACAAAATGGTGATGGCAGATAATTTGTTGCTTCAGATGAGAGCAGGCTGTCCTAACACTAACTGTATCCTTTCACATCACAAGGTGTGATCAAACAATTGTAAGGTATAGCATCTTGTTTATTATTATCTACAGCAGGAACAGTCAGCCCGTTTCCACAAAGATTAAAACATTGTCCAGTCCTGATCATCAAAGTCTGACTCAGTTCTAACAAACTACACACCTTATAAAGAGCTAAATGAAGAAGTCCGTTGATGCAGTCTGTGGAAATGTCCAAATAGTGAGTCTTGTTAACGAGATGAATTTTGTTATTCGACAGAGTACTAGAGGTAGAATGATCACAAGGGACAGCAGAACACTATACAGCAAAGTTTATGAAAACTGAATTGGTACAGCCTGTTGAAACAGCCTTGAAAAATTTCAAACCATGTAAATCCCTGTTCAGAAGATCATAGGATCACAGGCGGATTGGTGAAGAAGGCAAGATAAGTTTTGATAGTTTATATCTAAATGAAGGAGCCAAGTTTGCTTACTGAAAGGTCGTGGAGTCTCCTTCTCTGGGGACTTTCAAGGCCCGCCTGGATGCGTTCCTCTGTGATCTGTGTTAGATAGTTTTGTCCTGCTCCGGCAGGGGGGTTGGACTCGATGATCTCTTGGGTCCCTTCCAACCCCTAACATCCTATGATGATCCTATGATGTGATTCAGGAAACCAACCCAAGGGTGTAACACCTAAACTTGTTAGATACATGATCTCTCATTTTTTAGATTCGGACGATTCCTAAGGTTATATTATTTTAAGTATAGATCCATCCATCTAAATTTAAAAAAATCCAAACAGCTAAAGAAGACAAAAGAACAAAACTAGATTTTCAGGCATATCCTCTGCAAAAGTTAGATTTCCATCACAGCATACAGAATCCATATTTGGGTCCAAAGTATCAGGCTCAGCTGTTTCAATGATGCTCCTCCACTTTTTTTTTCCCCCTGTTAGAGATTACTTAAGACCATTCTTAAAAGATTTAAGTTTATACTAGACGTTGTTTTTGGAAAAATTGAACTTTGCCTGTGGCATAGGAATGGAGCAATGGTGAAAAAATAAAGCTAGCAAAAATAAAAATGCTTGCAACCACTCAGTGTAAATGTAATGAAATTTGTTTATAAAGAGAAATAAACAAGATATTACCACTATGAAGTAAAATAACACAGCAAAATATATTATGTCCTTTAATGGGCAAAAAATGGACAAACTCAATAACTGAAAGCTGAAACGATTTTGCTCTTGAAGAAATAATAAAGGAATACTTACAATAATTTCTTGAACATTGTCAACTATAAAAGAGAATTGTAAATGTGTTTACAGATTTTCTTAAAAAAATATAATTGGGAAATTCATCTGAATGTTGTGGTCTCTGCTACATGACTGGAAATAATCCACAATGATTAAAAGAACACGGATTGTAAAGGCAGTCATTGCTAACAAAATGAGAGAGCTGTAATCAATTGAACAAAATGTCATGAGGTAAAACATGAGGGTTAAAACAGATCCACGCTAATTGAGGCAACATTTGGAGCATCGTTAGCAAATGCTCAGATAGACAGGTGCTCAGTTATGTGCAGTGCTTGATACAAACCGAAGTTCTGTATAAACAACATTTTTGTAAGATAGCTAATCACATCAAGGCTTCACATTTAGCAGTAACAATGGCAGAAGACTGTGTGCTAAAATTTGACTGAAGTGTGGATTGAAGGAGTTGAAGTTGCCATCACAAATGAAAGAAAAAGAACACAAGGGAAAAAAATACTTTGAACATTCTTTTCCATTGTCAAGTGCAACTTTAAAGGACATGGGCATTTTACCTGTCAGTGAGTGGTAAAAATTTGTATCTCAGCAAACGTATCAAAGCGTTTTAGCTATTCAAGCAACAGTGGATGCAGTTGTATATTGAGCTGACCAAAATCCTTTGGAAGAGGTTGGACTGAAATAGGAATCCATTTATTGCCACGTACTTTGAGGCAACTACTGAGATATGTATGCACAGACTTATGAACTGTGGGGAGATGGATTCATTTCTGATGGCTTCATTGTCATGAATAATGCAGTGAGACAGTAAATTGTTAACATCCCTTTTCCACAATAAGAACAACTTTTCAGATCAGTACTTCAAATTAAATAAATCTCTTTGCAGTGATCCTGTCTGGGTCCTGCCTGTCTGGGGGGCGTCCCTGCTGAGGAGGTCCTTGGGGTCTTGGCTGGTGCTGAGCTGAGCTTGAGCCAGTAGTTAGTTCTGGCAGCAGTGACAGGCAAGACCATGACAGACAAAAGGAGAGAGTTATGTGGATGTAAAAGGGGCATCACATGATTTTTTTGTGTTACATGAAACAAGGTATGTGATCAATAGACACAGATGACAGAAAACTAACACCAAGGACCTCTGGCTTTAGAGATATTTTAACAGGTTCTAAACAACATTGGAAAAAACTTTGCCTTTATATTTTCTGATTAAAGTGAAACTGATCAGAAGTTCATGACCATCACTTGGGCTGTGGCCTAAGACTCAGACGGAAAAGTCACACTTATATTGAGTGAATCTTTCCAAGCGCTGCATCATTTCAGTACAGCTGGAAATAAATGCTTAAGCCCTATTAGGTCTCTACCCCTCTAATGAATTCTCAGGAAAGCAAAGTGACTGCTTGGTTTTTCAGTCCCAAATATTGCTCTTTCTGCAGTGATGCTAACCAAAGTTTGTGGCTATGATGAGTTATTGATCCACACAGCCGCTGACCCAAGTAGGTGCAGAAGTGTGTTTTAATGCATATGCTTTTTGTCCTCAGGATGTGCTGTACTGCACAATACCTTGACGTAGGATCACCACTGATGACGCTGTTAACACGTCCTCGTCTCTGTCCTAAGGTGGAGTAACGTGTTTTCAGCAGCATGCATGAAGAAGAGTTGCTTACTTGCAGGAAAACTGTCTAAAGACTGTAATGCTTGTGAACCTTGCCATGACCAAGACAGGCACTGTGTGCTATGCTTTGACAGAGAAAGAGATCCCTCCTTTCTGTCATAAAATAGATGTCTTTCTGGAAAGTCTGTATGGCTTTCCTGCTGGAATCCAAAGACGATCAAGGAACTCTGAAGCAGATGAGTTACAGTTTCTTTGGTTACAATCTGCACAGACTCCACATACTTTGTATGCTCATTCTTGAACAATCAACCTGATCTCAGGCCTGCACCAGTGTGAAAAAAGCTTTTTTGTCACTGTCTACAGATAATATATTTAACGTTTGTGGAGAACAGAAATAAGAAGCATAGTTTAATAAGGGAAGATTTGGAGATTGTCTCTTTGCCTTTTGTGGTCTTTAATGACACAGACCTAATGCATTCAATATCTGCAGCTATGCTAGGTTGTTCTAGACAAGTCTGAAGCTCCTCAGATTCCAACTTCATTGCAACATACAGTCCTGGCCATCTGGAATGATAATCTTCAGCTGTCACAGGCTGTGTAACAGCCGGAATGTGTGTGGAAAGCTGTCCTAAGCTCTCTTCAAGCTCCCAAATCCCCAAAACAGACCAGGGAGCTAAAACGCATTAAAGATTACCTGACTGACAGATTTATAGTGCCAAATAAAAACAACAACATACCGAAATACAAGAAAAACTAAATGGGGGGAAAAAAAGGAATCTTATGAATTCTATAAGGATGACCAATTTTATACAGCTCTGATGGTGTTCTGACATGCAGGACATAGGACCTGCAGGACCCAATAGAGATGCTAAAACACTGTAGGAAACTAAAAAAGCTACAAAAATAAATGCTTCACTTGGGAACAGAGCAAACAAGAAACCTAGCCGAACATGGGGATTTTGGCTTACGATGTGAGAGAACATACATTATATCACAAGAGTTTATGAATGTGTGAAGCAGGAAGCCCAGATACAGTTACCAGACTTAAGTATTATTTCCCCAACACGAACTGTATTTCTCGCTCCATTGTTTGCTTGTTTGATTATGCCCTGAAGGACAATAGCTGTTTGCCATATAAAGGATTTTTATATGTTGTGACCCCATATAAAGCTTTTAGCACTGTTATACCGTTATGAACCATGTGACAATTCCTTATGTAAGTTTTTTACACAGTTTACAGACAAATAAGTTCCTTTCCATGCAATGATACCTTCTAGTATCCTGAGGTAAGTAAGAGCTGGATACCTTATTAACCATTACTTTTTATATATCTCTTCTAGTCTTTCAGTCTTTCTTTTAATAGAGGATTTTCTCTGACTCTTACTATTTTTATCATGCACTTCCTCTTACAACTCCACAGTAATATTTTTCATTAATTTCTTTGAAGTGACATGTCAGTTTTCTTTGTTAAGGTATTAAGAAATTGTTGCCATAGTCCTTCAAATGGATCACCTTTCCATGTCAGTGTTCAAATATTCTGTTTTTATCCCATGTGCTTATTTAAGTAGTCTCCAAAAAGTTGCACAAATAGTGGAATCTGTTTTTAGTGAAATTAATTTCCTGAGAAGCAAAGATTCTTTGATAATGTGCCTACTGGTATAGTTTTGTAACTAGTTTTGTGTAGTTGTGGATTAATGCTAACTTTTTGGTTATACAGTTTTTCTCCTTCTTTCTTTCTTGTATGATGAAAAGGAACTTTGTGGATGTATATATAAGAAGGACATCTAAGTACTTAAGTCTGAGGACTGCATTCTAGTGTATCTTGTATCTAGAAGTTAATCAGTTTCTCACCTTGCCAGTTCATTATCTCTTATCCTGTGTCTAGTTCATTATGTAATTGCCTGTTTCATAGAATCATAGAATCATTACAGATTGGAAGGGGCCTCGAAAGATCATCCTGTCCAAGCCCCCTGCAACAGCAGGATCACCTAGACCAAATCACACAGGAACACATCCAGGCAGGCCTTGAACATCTTCAGTGACAGAGACTCCACAACCCCCCTGGGCAACCTGTTCCAGTGCTCCGTCACCCTCACCGTGAAGAAGTTCCTTCTCAGGTTGATGTGGAACCTTCTGTGTTCCAGCTTACAACCATTGCCCTTCATCCTATCACTACATGACACTGAGAATAGCCCAGATCCATCCTCCTGACACCCACCCCTCTAATATTTGTAGACATTAATGAGATCACCCCTCAGTCAGAGTATGCAGAGATGCATGGAGGAATTCTAAGTCCTACTTGAAATTAAATCTGGCAAGGGATGGCAAAGAAAGAGGTTCTTTAGGTACATCAGTAGCAAAAGGCACATTATGGATAATGTGGTGGGTGAGTGAGGTGGGTGGCTTGGTAATAGACTAGATGGAGTTGCTGAATGCTTGCTTTGCTGCTGCAGCCTTCACTGCTAAGGCTGACCTTCAGAGATTCCAGACCCTGGCAGTAAGATGGAAAGTTTGAAGAAAGGAAAATTTTCCTTTGATCTAGCAGGATTGGTTTAGAAATCAGTCAGGAAAGCTGGACTCCCACAGATCCTTTGGCTCTTATTAGATCCACCCACAATTGTTTGGGGAGCTCGCAGGTCTCATTGCTAGGCCACTCTCTAGCATCTTTGAAAAGTCATGGAGAGCAAGACAGGTGTCTGAGGACTGGAGGAAAGCCAGTGTCAATCCAATCATCAAAAAGGGCAAGAAGGAAGAACCAGGAAGCTATAGACCAATCAACTTCACTTGCATCCCTGCTGGAAGGTGGTGGAACATCCCATTCTGAATGTCATCTCTAAGCATATGGAGGAAAAAGCTGTCAGGAATGATCCACATGGATTCTCCAAGGGAAAATCATGCTTGATCAGTCTGATAGCCTTATATGAAGGCACGACAGGATCAATAGATGAGGGAAGAGCAGTGGGTGTTGCCTTCCAAACTCTGTGTAACATTGTACTTTGTATTTTGCTTATTTTTGAGTTTGAGTACGGTCCTTTTGGTCGTTGTGGAAGACAGCTTCAGTTTTCATAAAATGACACACTTTCAGCGTGCAGATTTAAAATTATAATTGAATATTCAAACACTTTAACCATTGCAAAGCACAGAGATTTTTGCCACAAATCACAAATATCCCCATGTTTTTACAGTTCTGTAAGTGTTCTTAGAATCATAGAATCATAGAATCATAGAATCATAGAATCATAGAATCATAGAAGGGAATCATGGAAGGGACCTCAAAATGTCATCTAGTCCAATCCCCCTGACACAGCAGGATCACCTAGACCAAGTCACACAGGAACACATACAGGCGGGTCTTAAAATTCTCCAGAGAAGGAGACTCCACAGCCTCCCTGGGCAGCGTGTTCTAGTGCTCTGTCACCCTCACTGTGAAGAAGTTCCTTCTATGTTCCAGCTTACTGTATTACTAGATGACATTGAGAAGAGCCTGGCTGCATCCTCCTGACACCCACCCTTCACATATTTATAGACATTCATGAGGTCACCCCTCAGTCTCCTCTTCTCCAAGATAAAGAGACACAGCTCCCTCAGCCTCTCCTAATATGGAAGGTGCTCCACCTCCTTCATCACCCTTGTTGCCCTACGTGGGACTTTCTCCAGCAGCTCCACATCCCTGTTGAACTGAAGAGCCCAGAACTGGACACAATACTCCAGATGCGGTCGCACCAGTGCAGAGTAGAGGGGGAGAAAGAACCTCTCTTGATCTGCTAACCAACCTCTTTCGGATCCACCCCAGGATGCTGTTGGCCCTCTTGGCCACAAGAGCACACTGCTGGCTCATGGTCATCCTGCTGTCCACCAGCACCCCCACGTCCCTTTCTCCAACAGGTCAATCCCCAGCCTGTACTGCTACTACTGTACGCTTACCCTTGTTATACTTCATTACATTTCTCTCTGCCCAGTGCTCCAGCCTGTCCAGATCTCGCTGAATGGCAGCACAGTCTGCAGGGGTGTCGGCGACACCACCCAGCTTTGTGTCATCAGCAAACTTGCTGACAGTGCATGCCAATCCCTCATCCAAGTCATCAATGAATTGATTGAACAGGACTGGTCCCAGTACCGACCCCTGGGGCACCCCACTAGATACAGGCCTCCAACTAGACTCTGTCCCATTGACCACCACTCTCTGACTTCTACCCTGGAGCCAGTTTACAATCCACCTCACTANATCAAGGCAGGCCCCTCTCTTGCCTCCACTTCCTCTGGAGTCTCAGCAGTCTGGGACTTGATATCGAGACAGCACCCCAGAAGTATAGACAGAGGCAAAGAAGGTGTTCAGTATCTCTGCTATCTCTGTCTCCTCTGTCTCCAGGGCACCCACCTCTTTCAGCAG
>VXBP01002129.1:8839-20031 GCA_013400115.1 Rhinopomastus cyanomelas | reverse complement strand
ACCAGGCACAGCAAGACCCACCGAGGGACTGGGGCAGAGTGGGGAAACTGGGGCACAAAGGGAACTGGGGGGGACCTGTGGGGGGGGTCCCGCTGAAGTGACACCAAAGCCACTGGGTGGGGGGGGTGCTGGGGTGGGAACAAGGAGTCCCTGGTAGCCCTGAGACCCTGTGGGGTGTCACCAGGGTGCTGGAAGGGACCCCAGAAAGTGGGGACCCCCAGGGCTGGCATCAAGGCAGCTGTATGTGGCACAGGGTGACCCCTGGATGCCACCAGCTCTTCTGAAGGGGACCAGATGAATGGAGACCCCCTGGGGCGTCACCAGGGCAACTGTGGGGGGTGTCACAGGGTCAGTGAGGACCCCCTGGGGCGTCACCAGGGCAACTGGAGGGGACACGGGCCAGTCTGACCCCATAGGGGGCCACCAGCCCTGCTGAAGGGGACAGGAGTTCATGGGGACCCCCTGAGGTGTCACCAGGACAACAGGGGGGGTCACAGGGTCAGTGGGGACCCCCTGTGGTTGCCCCCCCAAGCCACTGAGCCACAGCTGGTGGCAGTGACACGGCAGGGGGGGTGGCTCATCCCTGTGGGGCAGCTGTGGGGTCACCCGGAACAAGTGGGGGGACCCCCCAGCCCACTCCCCAGGGCAGGATGAGGCAGGGGGAGGCTGTTCTGCCCCACTGCTCCCCCAGGACAGCAAACAGCCGCCTTCCAAAGGTCAGCGGGCAGCTCTGCCAGCCCGGGGGGGGGCACCCCCTGTACCCCCAACCCTACAGTCCCAAGGGGGGTGGGGGGGTCCCCACCCCTGCGGGAGGGGCTGCAGCTGAAGGGGCATTGCCGGAGCCCCACAGAATGGGTGGGAAGGGGGGGTCCTGGGGAGGTGAGGAGCAGCCCCCCTCCGCCAAGCAGCTGGGGAGGGGGGACCCACGGAAAGGGCCAGGGACAGCAAACAGGGCCCTGCTGCTGCTCACCCGCACTTTATGGCCCCTGGTTCCGGAGGAGGCTCTTGGGAGCCCCCCCGGAGGAAGAACCTTATCGGCCCTGTTTGCTTTTCCACCGCCCAGGCCCGGGAGGGGGGGCACAGACCCACAGCCACCACCTGCCCAGGCGACACAGCAGGGCGCGGCAAGGACACAGCTAAGGGGTTCCCCCCAACACCCCACAAAGCAGCTCCTTCCACCCCACATCTTCTGACCCCCAGTGCCAGCACCCCAAAGCAGCTTCCCTCTGCTCCTAAAGCAAAGGGTCCCCCCTCCCAGGACCCCAGAACAAGAGGGCCCCCCAGGACCCCAAAGCAGCCTCTCCTCCCTTTGCCCCCTCAATCTCCCCCACCCCAGGCACAGAGCAGCCAGGACTCCCCCAACTCGAGGTAAAAGATTTCATCAGTAAAAACAGACCCAGAGCTGGGGGGGGACACACCAACCCCACAGGGAGAGGGGGTGTCGGGGCAGGGGACACCCAGCCACACAGTGGCCAGCACCCCCTCCATGCAGACCCTCCCTCCCCAGCCAGTATCAAATCTTTACAAATTAACAACAAAAAGGAATAAATAAGCAGCCGCCCCTTTAAAAAACCCCACTGCACCCCCAGCCCCCTCCCCAGCGCCTGGGCCAGCGGCCCTCAGCCGTCTGTAGCCAGGATGACGACGGCGCCAAAGATGCCGACGCTCTGGCCAATGAGTTTCATCTGGTTCCAGAACTCGACCCGGCGGCCCTCGTGCCAGTAGCCCAGGTTGCCGTCGATGAGCAGGATGGCCGGGGGCAGCAGCACTGCCAGCACCTGGGCGGCCGCCCGCACATAGTAGCCCGAGAGGAAGGCCAGGGCCAGCAGCCCATAGAGGATGAAGAGGAGCTGGAGGGTCAGCTCCCCCCCGAGGAGGTGGTTCAGGTAGGCCAGCCGGTCCTCCTTGCTGTGCTGAAGGGAGTAGGCCTGCAGGAGCGGGGGTTAACTGGTGGGACTGGGGGTACTGGGAGTCTGTGTCCCAGGAGGGAGGAATCACAGGGGAAGGGGACTCTTGGGGTAGGGGGGGAAACGGTCCCAAGGGAGGGGAATGGAGCCAACCCCTGGAGAAAGGGCCCTCCCAGGGGAAGGAAAATCCACCTGGGGGGAAGGAAACACCCTAAAGGGCAATAAAGCCACCCCCCACCCCAAGGGGAGGAGACCCCCCAGGAGAAAGAAAGTCCCTACGAAATGAAGCCCCCCGGAAGAAAGGAAACTCCCAGGAGAAGGAGGAGCCCCCCAACCACAGGGGACAAAACAGCCCAGAGGATGAAGAACCCCCCTCCCCGGGTAGAGAAATTCCCCGGGAGAGGAAAGAACCTCCCCCCAAGAAAAAGGAGACTCCCAGGGAGAGAGAGAGACACCTGCCCCCCAGGGGCAAAGGAAAAGTCTCCAGGGAAACGAACCTTTTAGGAAAGGGAACTCCTGAAGAGGGGTGGGAGGAAGCCCCCCCAGAAGAAAGAAACGTCCAGGGGGGCAAAGAGGCCCCTGCAGGGGATCCAGCCCTCCTGCATCAGCAGGAGGTGGCTGCCACCCCCTCCCCAGCACCCTGTGGCCCCCCAGTCCCCACCCCGTACCTGGCAGATGAGGTAGATGCCGAGGAAGACCTGCCCTGTGGACTGCAGGGAGCGGCTGCGGGGCTTCTGCCGGTAGAGCTCTCCAGCCCCGCTGGCCAGGATGAGGAACCCCCCGATGATGGCGATGGTGCGCGAGTACATCCGGACCTGGCGGCAGCAGGACCACCGTCACCCCCCGAGTGGCTGCGGGGTCAGGGAGATGTGGGGTGGGGGTCTCTCACCTTCAGCCAGTCCCCGTAGTGCACCTGACCCCCGACATGGGCAGCGTAGGTGGCCACAGCCAGCTGCAGGGCAGCCCCCAGGGCGAACCAGCGGCGCTTCACCCCGAAGGACATGAAGCTGGCGCAGAGCACAGCCACCCCCATGTCCACATACAGGTAGGGGATGGGGATGTCTGGCTTCCTAAGTGAAAGGACAGGCAGTTATGGCAGCTCCAGGCCCCAAGACCCCAACCCCCCCCCAGACCGGGCCAGAGCCATCGCCTGGCTCCACAGCCTCTCCTTGAATTGCTCTGGCCCAGCCCAGCTACCCCTCGGCCCTTCCTTTATTCCTNACTCCTCCAGCCTCAGTCTTTGCCCAGCCCCGCACGAGCCCTGGGTTCCAATGGGACCTTCTCCATCGCTCGGGATCACTAGCCCTTCATCGCCGCAGCCTTCCCAGGCCTCCCGCAGCTCCAGAGCAGTGTCACAGCCCCCACCTCGACCAGGCCCCACAGCCTCACCCCAAGCCCCTGCCCTCAGACTCCCCCAGCCCCACAGCAGCCTCGCAGCACTGGTGACCCCCTCAGAGCCCGAGACAGCCCCGGGCCACCCCCAATCCCTCAGAGTCCCAGACAGCACTGGGCCACCCCATTCCCTCAGAGCCCCGCAGCCTCATCCAGCCCCTCAGAGCTAAGACTCCAGCCCCTGAGAGCGCGAGGCCCAACCCCCCCCCCCAGGCCTCCCGCAGCCCTCCAAGAACCGCCCCCATCCCGCACCGGCGGCCGTCGGCGCGCTCCGCGCAGAGCAGAAGGCCGCTAAGGCAGTGCCAGAAGGGGAAGCGGGTCAGCAGCACCGCCCCGCCCGCCGTCAGCAGCCGCAGCGCCCGCCGCCGCCACCCGCGGGCCGCCGCCATCGCCACGGCCCGCCCCGCAGGAAGGCAGCGGCCCGCGCCGGAAGTGGCGCAAGGAAACCCCGCCCTTCTTTGGAAGCCGCGGAAGGGGCTCATGGGCCACGCCCACCTCATAGGAACCGCAGGGCCGTGAGCCCGCCTCCGCAGCTCAGGCCACGCCCCCTGCTGTAAGTCGCCGGTGCATTGGCCACGCCCCTCCCATAGAGACAAAGATGCTCAGGGCACGCCTCCTCCAGGGAGACCACAGCGCTGACCACGCTCCTTGCAGGGAAGACCCGCCCCGATAGCTCAAACCACGCCCCCTGGGGAAAAATCCCTCCCCCTGCGGCTCAAGCCCCGCCCCCCCAGAGCGCAGACACGGGTGATGGTTAAAAAACTTGCGGGTTTTTATTGGTTTCGCTAAAGAAGGCTAAAAAATCCGCCCGGCTCGCTCGGGGCTCCTGGTGTGCGGGCAGTGGGTCCGTCTGCAATGGGTCAGTTCTGAGCATGTCTTCAAATTCTTTTGAATTTCTTTTCCCCCCTCCTGGGCAACAGTGGGGCTGGGGCTGCAGGGAGGGGGGCTGCGGGCAAAACCGGCCTGAACAGAGGGGCACTCACAGGGGGACGGCGGAGAGATAGAGAACGTGAAGTCAAATTAAACTGAGAGACTCAAAATGAAGAGGGGAGACTGTGAAGGGGAGAGAGAGAGGGGAGGTGGGGTGGAAGTAGGAAAAACAGGAAACAAGGAAGGAAAAAAGAAGGAGAAAGGGCAGAAATGGAGGAAAACAGGGGAAACAAGTAGAAAAAAAGTGGAAATAAAGTAGAAACAAGGGAGGGAAAGGGGACGAGAAGGAAATTAAGAGGAATCGGGGAAAAGGGAAAGAAGGAGGGGAGGAAAAGGGGGAGGGAAAGGAAGGATGAAGGGGAGGAAACAGAGGGGAAGGGGAGGAGAAAGGGGGAAGAGAAAAAGGAGAAAAGGGAGAAACAGGGAGGAGAGGCAGGTAGACACAGGGGGAACTGGGGAGGAGAAAAAGGCAAAAAAGAGTAAAAGAAATAAAGAGAAAAGGGACAAAAAGAAAGAGAAAGGCAAACAGAAATTTAAAAAAGGGGAGAAAATCCCCCAGCAGCTCTGTTCCTGCTCCCCCCCTCCTCCAGGGACTCCTTGGAGCAGCAGGTTGGGGATTTGGGGTTTCTTTCAATGCGAGGCCCCTGGATTCCAGCCCTTCAGGTGATTTTATCCCCAAAGAGATGAAAACCAGGGGATCACAGCCCTGCCCTGTGCAAACAGAATGAGACAGGGACTGCACCGAGCACCGGGGTCCCCGCTCGGCCGCTGCCACCTCGGTCATTCGGGGCGGAAAGGGGACCCCTTGGGGCGGGGGGTGATCCCAACAAAAGGTGCCAGAGAAGGGAGCTCCCGGAGGGGAGGGAGCGGCGGGAGGGGGAGATGGCGCCGAAGGAGGCAGTGAGTCAAGTAGAATGCGGCAGCTGCACATGGTTTCTCTTTTCTCGCTTGTTTTTATCAACTAAAGGGTGGGGGATCGCTGGGAGCCCCCCAGGAAGGAGCTCGGAGGGAGACAGACAGAGAGAGAGAAAACAAAAAAACCCCTCAAAACAAAATGAAAAAAAGGAAATAAAAGTGGACCCCCCCCCCTCCAGCCCTCCGGCGCTGCCCTCGGGGGTGGGGGGGGTCCCCAGAGCGGGGTGGGGAGTCTCAGGATGAGAGGGAGGTCTCCTTCTGTGTCTGCTGTGCTTGTGAGCGCTGCTGCAGCACCTTCTGGCTCTCCACGTCCCGAAAATGCTTCTCCACCTGCAGGGGTGGGGGACACACGAGTGGGAAAGAGGGGGTTGGCAAAGGGATGAGGGTCCCAGGGTGGGCAGAAGGGCCCTTAGAAGATCTGGAGAACTGTAGGGTGGGCATAGGCTGTCCAGTGGGTGGGCAGGGGGATCCCCAGGGTGGGGATGGGCTCCATGGGGGTGCCCAGCAGGTGGGCAGGGAGTCCCTGAGGGGTCGAGAGAGCCACAATGAGTGGGCAGGGGGTTCCTTGGAAGATGCGGAGAACTGTAGGGTGGGCAGGAGGTCCCCAGGGTGGGCAGAGGGTCCCCAAGCAGGTGGGTGGGGGTCCCTGGGGTGAGCAGGAGATCTGCAGCAGGCAGGCGGGGGGTGTCTGGAGATCTAGAGGCTGGTCAGGGAGCCCCTGGGACAGTCCTGGGCAGATTTTGGAGACCCAGAGAGTGAGGAGGGTTCACAAGCACCGTCCCAGTGCCCCCAGTACCCTCCACTCACTATTTTGCGTACGTGGCTCAGGGCACTCCCCTCTTTGCCTTTACAGTTCTCCACTTGGTAGGGGGGGGCAATGACGACCTCTTCCATCACCACAATGTTCTTCTCCTGCCATTTACAGTCCTTAATCCTGGTGGGGGGACACACAGAACAGATGGAGCAGCGGTCCCAAAGGCTGCCCCCTGGCTCCAATGCCCCCCTCAGACCCTCTGCGGCCACCCAGCACCTCCCCAGCAGCTGAGCAAGGAGCCTGGTGGCCCCCCGGGAGCGCACAGGAGGGCAGGGACTTACGTCTTGTGTATGGTCTGGAAGAGCTGCTGCCCCTCCAGAGAGACCCCCGCGCTGATGGCGTACGCTTGGCTCATCTTCTCCTCCTTCTCTGTCCGCGCTTTGTTGGCCAGCTGGAGGGGGACAGGGGTGGGGAGGGGGAGCTGAGCACTGGCCGCCCCGGCTCTAGCAGGTGCAGGTGCCACCCGTGGGGCTCTGCAGGGTACTGAGGAACCATCCCCACCAGTGCCCAGCAGAAGACCCCCTGCCCTGCTCCCAACAGCCATCAACCACTGTGGAGCAGCCCAAGCCCACCAAACCCCAGGCACCACGTGCAGGGGCTCCCTCCACACCCAACACTGACCTCTCCCAGTGTGGGTTTGGGGTTCAGAAGGCTCTGCCTGGGCCGAGGTCCCTGGGTGGGTGCCCACCCAGGCTCTTGTCCCCAGAAGCAACACTGACTCCTCTCCCCTCCCTGATGACACCCAGCACCCCTGACCCCTTCCACAGGGGCTCAGCCCCCACCACAGTGGGATCCTGCTGCCTTCTGAGCCCAGCAAGTCCTCTGGTGCCAACGCCGTCTCTCCAGCAGGGACCTCAGCATCTCCTGAGGGCTCTGTTCACTCTCCAAGGCCTTCCACCAGCACTCCCAGGGCAAACAGCTCCTCTGCCCAGTATCGGCTTCCCTGTGTTCCAGTCCTGCAGCCCCAGCCTACCTGCTTCCCCCGGGTCAGGAAACCCACTGAAGCAGCTGCCACCAATCTCCATCCATTCCAGACACAACCTGACCCACTATTGCCCCATCAAACCCCCAGGGATTTTCTTTGCCCAAAGGGGGTATCTGAAGCCACTGGGGGGTTATCTGAAGTCTCTCTCAGTAGGGGTCTTCCCCTCCCAGCAGGTCCATCCTGTGCGACTTGGTCCAGGTGATCCTGCTGTGGCGGGGGGACCAGACCAGATGATCTTTCGAGGTCCCTTCCGATCCCTAATGATTCCATGATCCACCTCCTGCTTTGCTCCCAGCAGCATCCCCCAGCACAGCTATGATCAATGGTCCCATCCCTGGGGTGGCTGCCCCCTTGGGACCTTCCCCACCAACTGAATCCATCTAGGAGGGTCCCAACACGAGCCAGGAGAGAAGGGTCCCTTGTAGGATGAGGCGGTGACAACAGAAAGACCTCACATCCAGCTTCCAGCCAGCTCACACCAGCGCCAAGCGTCTTCCTCACCCAGGATCATGGAAGAGCAGCAGGAGGAGCGGGAAGCAGAGCAGCAGCTTCAGCCGTCCTGTTTTCTCCAGAAGGTTCCACCACCTCCCTCTGCCAGGAACACCAGGGCTTGAAGGGGATTGAGACCCTCTGGTCTTCTCCAGGGGTGCTGTGGAGCCTCCTCGTTACGGGGATCACTGCAGCCACTAGGACTGTCGGTGTTTCGGGCGGGCACTGGGATCCATCCACGGACTCTCTGGGCTGGGGCTTGCTACTGGAGCCACCAGCGAGCTCCCAGCGTGTGAGTGGGAAGGGAAGGCATCACCAGTGCTTCACTGGGCACAGCAGGAGCACACGAGAGCCAACACAGACCAGGAGATGGGCAGGAGCCTGGGGGAACCAGCCTGAGCCCAGTGCCTGCTCTGTGCCCAGGAGATCAATGGCTGAGGTGGAACAAAGCCGGGAGCACCCTCGGGTCTCTCTCTGAGGGCTGCCACAGCACAGAGGGGCTCAGCCAGCCGCGGCCTCCCGACAGGAACCCCACAGCAGCTCCAGGAGGCTCAACCCACCCAAAACATCTTTCAGAGCCAGGCTGGATGGGGACACGGGCAGCTCAGAGCTCCCCCAGCCCCAACCCCCTGCCTCTCACCAGAGCAGGGTGCTCCCAGCCCCATCCAACACTGCCAGGGATGGAGAAGCCACAGCCTCCCAGGGCAGCCTGTTCCAGGGCCTCAGCCCCCTCCCAAGGAAGGGTTTCTGCCTCAGATCTCAGCTCCATCGCCCCTCTTGGAGCCCACTTTGTCCCAGCACTGGATCCATGGGAAAAAGTTCCTCTCCAGCTCCCCTGAAGCCCCTGCAGGGACTGGGAGAAGCTCTGAGGTCTCCCTGGAGACTGAACAGCCCCAACTCCCTCACCCTGTCCCCAGAGCAAAGGGGCTCCAGCTCCCTGATCATTCTCATGGCCTCCTCTGACCTCATTCCAACAGCTCCAGGTTCTTCTCATCCTGAGGACTCCAGAAGTGGCCACAGGACTCCAGGAGGCCCTCAGGAGAGCAGAGCAGAGGGGGACAATCCCCTCCATAGCCCTGCTACTGACAATGTTTGTGTCCCACCCTAAGACAGGGTTGGGTCTGGGCTGCCCTCACACCTTTCTGACACTGAACTTCTCCTCCACTAGCACCCCAAGTCCTTCATCTCGGGGCTCCTTTCAGCCCATTCCCCACCCCAGCTGGGATCACCCTGACCCAGGGCAGGACTCTGCCCCTGCGGCTTCCTGAACCTCCTGCAGGCATCGTTGCCCACAGCAGCAGGGTGGAACTGGATCACCCCCGAGGTCCCCTCCAACCCAAACCAGTCCGGGATTCTTTGTGAACTTCCCTCCCTCCCCAGGAGCAGGGGCAGCCCCTGGGGGACGGCTCTCACCTTGCTGACATTGAGAGAAGCTAAAGGAGGAGGCGTTTCTGTGCGGTCGTTAATTATTTCCACGTCTGAGACGTACTGTAGGTTTACGAGCAGGATGTCTGCATGGTTGGGCTTTCCACTGGAGGAGGGACACTCTGCAGGAGGAAGGTTAAGGAAAACCAAACCAGAGGGGACGCAAAGACCCCAGCAGCAACCTCAGACCACGTCTGCTCCCTCCTCCCTGGCAGCGTCCAAGGGCTAGTTGGATGGGGCTAGGGGCACCCTGCTCTAGCGAGAGGTGTCGCTGACCCTGGCAGTGGGTTGGGGCTGGGGGAGGTCTGAGCTCCCTCCCAACCCAAAACCTTCCCTGGTTTGGATTTCCAGCGGGTTCCTCCACCACCTCCATCCCCTTACAGCACCGATCCCCCTTCACCAACCCCAACACAGGGTTTCCCACTTCACCACAACCTGGCTGCAGGGTTCCCCCTCTACCTCCAAGAGCTATCCTAGCAGGTTTCCATCCCAGAACTGTTTCCTTTCACCCACTGATGCTCTCAGAGGCTTCTTCTCTGCTCCCAGACCCTCACCCCCAGCAACGGCTGTGTGATGAAGGAGAGAACCCCAGGGCAGCACAGGGAGCTCTGCTCCCTAGGACTTCTCTACAGGGCACCCAAGCACAGGGCTCCTCACTTCCCCAAGCCCACTGCTGTAGAGCTCCCACTAGCCTCCCTCCAACAGCCCCACCACAAGGCCTCCTCACCTCCCCAAGAAACGTCCCCACAAGACATCCTACTCTCGGCCAGTAACCCCAGTACATGGCTCCTCTTCCCTCCCCAAATCTCTCTATAGGACACTCCACTCACTCCCAACATCGCTCCCCCAGAACACATATGACACCCCATTCCCCNAGATCCCCGTCCCTCTTAAACTGGGGGGCCCAAAACTGAACACAGTACTCAAGATGAGGCCTCACCAGGGCAGAGTAGAGGGGGAGAAGAACTTCCCTCGATCTGCTGGACACACTCCTCCTAAATCACCCCAGGATCCCATCGGCCTTCTTGGCCACCAGGGCACATTGCTCAACACCAGTACAGTGCTCCTCTTCACAGTATCACAGTAACAGTATCACAGTAATGATAAGGTTGGAAAAGATCTTAAAGATCATCCAGTCCAACCTAAATCCAAAAAACCCCAGTAATCCTAACATCTAGCATGTAGATCATGCCACTCAGCACCCCATCCAGCCTAACCTTGAATACCTCCAGGGATGGAGGTATTCTTCCTCCACAAACCTCTCTGTAAGGCACCCCACTTCCACACCAATTCAGGGCTCCTCACTCCGACTAACAGGGCACCCCACAACCATACCAATGTCCCTAGTTCAGGGCTCCTCACCCCCCCAAATATCTCCTTACAAGGTACTCCACAGCCCATCCCATTAACTCCAGCACCAAGCTCTCCTATTCCCAAAGTAACTCCTTATAAACCACTTTCTTACCCCCAGGGAACCCAGTTACCCCATAAGCCACCCCGCTTACCTTCTGTTACCCCCATCAGGCCCCTCTACAGGCCTCCCAGTTACACCAGTAACGACTCAGCCCATCAGCCCTTCCTATAAACCACCCGTGACTGCAGCAAGGGGTTCGTCACTCCCCTAAAAAACCTCCCTACAGGGCAACCCACAACCTGCCCAACAACCCCAGTACAGAGCTCCCATTTACCCCAACATCTGCCCTAGAAGCTGCCCCGTTCACCCCCAGTAACCCTAGTATGGG
This sequence comes from Rhinopomastus cyanomelas, assembly GCA_013400115.1. Classification (NCBI taxonomy): domain Eukaryota; kingdom Metazoa; phylum Chordata; class Aves; order Bucerotiformes; family Rhinopomastidae; genus Rhinopomastus; species Rhinopomastus cyanomelas. Next base: position 9,432 of record VXBP01002129.1, on the reverse strand, counting down.
GCTCCTCACCCCACTCTCAAAACCTCCTTATCAGCCATCCCACTTACCCCCAATAACCTCTCTCCCCAAACCTCCCTACAGCCACACCAAAACCTCCAACCCTCCCCACGTACCCCCCATCACCCCCCAAGTAACCCCAGCAGAGACTTCCTCAACCCCCTAAAAAACCTCTTCATCACCCAGCCCACTCACCCCAGTTATCCCCCTTCTCCCTCCCTACAGCCACCCCAGTAAGCAGCTCCTCACTCCCCCACCCTCCCTACCTGTCCCCCCTCTCCAACTCCCCCTCCTCAACCTCTCCTCCTCCCCTCACACCCTCCCCGTGTAGGCCCCAGCCAGGCCCCGGGGCCCTCCGGGCTGTGGGGCCGCCCGAAGCCCCAGGAGCCGGGGCTTTGGCGGGGGGATACTGAGCGCCAGCATCTTGCTGGGGTAATCGAAGGCGACGACCTCGCCCTGCAGCCGCTGCTCCTGGCAGGTGCGGCAGGACACCTGGCTGCCCACGCTGAAGTACTCGCCCGGCGCCGCCATCTTCTTCCTCCTCCCTGCGCCCCCGCAGCTCCGGCTCCGCCAGCAGCGGCCGCTCCGCTCCGCCT
>VXBP01002127.1:0-11736 GCA_013400115.1 Rhinopomastus cyanomelas | reverse complement strand
TGTGGTCTCACCAGGGCAGAGTAGAGGGGGAGAAGAACCTCTCTTGATCTGCTAACCACCCCCATTCAGATCCGTCTCAGGATGCTGTTGGCCCTCTTGGCCACAAGAGCACACTGCTGGCTTATGGTCATCCTGATGTCCACCAGGACCCCACGTCCCTTTTTCCTACACTACTCTCCAACAGGTCAGTCCCCAGCCTATACTGGTACCTGGGGTTGTTCTTGCCCAGATGAAAGACTCTGCACTTACTCTTGTAATACCTTATTAGATTTTTCTCTGCCCAGCTCTCTAGCCTGTCCAGATCTTGCTGAATGACAGCACAGTCTGCAGGTGTGTCGGCAACACCACCCAGCTTTGTGTCATCAGCAAACTTGCTGACAGTGCATGCCAATCTCTCATCCAAGACATCAATGAATAGATTGAACAGGACTGGTCCCAGCACCGACCCCTGCAGCACTCCACTACATACAGGCCTCCAACTAGATTCTGTCCCATTGACCACTAACTGTCGCATTGGCCTACCACATGGTTTGGAATTTTTCCTTAAAATTATCTTGGAAACATAATAGTGAGAATTGGTTAGTGCTTTTCTGGAAAATTTGAATGCTGATATGGTAAAAAAGATGCAGAGTAGGATCTGCATTCTTTGCAAACACATAGCAAATTTTGCCAATTTTTCAGAAAAGTAGATTATTGATTCAGACTTGTTTCTTCATGTGGGAATCGTTACAGTTGTGGGCCTGTCATTTTTCATGTCTCTACCTAGCTTGACAGCAATGTTTTAACAGTAAAGTCTTGTGCTAGAATAGATGGTTTATAATAAATGACTTTTTAAAGTAATTATTTCTCACATCCTACAATAATTAATCGATTCCATCTTATAAAATTTTCTCCATACGTTGCAAATCCATTGAGTTTAATACCGCCTACCTGGAAAAACCATGTGTTCATTGATTTCTACTGTTAATTTCCTACCTTCAGGATGCTCTAGATGGAAAAGAGAATATAAAAGGATCATACTAAGACAATGTGCTTCTCTGGAACCTCTTTTTGTAAAGCAGTGTCCTCTCTGCATTGCACTACTTTAGTGAAATTAAGCTACTGTGCAGAAGAGGACAGAGACAGTTTTGTCAAAGGAGATTACGTACTGTTAAGTTACATTTATTTATCCTATCAAAGCGTTGCTGCAGATTGTCTCTACAGATGTATAGAGAGTGAGAATAAACCTTAAAAGTCAAGGAGCTCTTTTTAAAACAAAACCTGAAGTGCTGCTCTCTCAAGTCAGATGTTTACTCATGTGTTGAAGTCTGCAAACATTTGAGTAAATATCACTTAGTGTTTGAATTTTTGTCCATATAGTGGCAGTCTGAAAGTCCAAAACAATTTATACAGGATACAGTAGACATGGCTTGTATCAGCTCTTAAAAATATGGCAAGACTGCAAGTAATTATTGGGAGATTTTAAATTGTTAACTAAAAGGTGTCGTTCTGTTTTGCTCTAGCAGAATTCAAGAGCATATGCAGGAATATTCCTGGCTTCTCTTTTGACATTCATACTGGCAAAGCTGTCAGTAAGTTTCATTAAGCTGATTTTAGAAACAAAATTGTTTTGCATAAGGTTGTTACAGTTGTGTTACGATACCAAAATTAACATTTCATGGAATAAAATGCTAATTTCATGGTGGAGTTACTCCGTTAACGTAAATTAGAGACCAATTTTTGTGCAAAGTGTTTCTAAATTAGATATTTTTATTTCTGTATTTTGTCATAATCTTTTGCTCACCCTTCATTCTAGACCTCATTAATGTCTATAAATATTTGAAGGGTGGGCGTCAGGAAGATGGAGCCAGGCTCTTCTCAATGTCATGTAGTGATAGGACATGGGGCAATGGTTGTAAGCTGGAACATAGGAGGTTCCACATCAATATGAGAAGAAACTTCTTCACAGTGAGGGTGACAGAGCATTGGAACAGGCTGCCCAAAGGGGCTATGGAGTCTTCTTCTCTGGAGACGTTTAAAACCTGCCTGGATATGTTCCTGTGTGACTTGGTCTAGGTGATCCTGCCGTGTCAGGGGGATTGGACTGGATGATCTTCAAGGTCCTTTGCAATCCCTAATGATTCTGTGATTCTATGATTCTATGATCAGTTTTAACTGGTAAGATTTTGACCTCAAAAATCTTGTGGGACTTATTTGCATATTGTAACACTTATGCATCTTGTCTAATACTTAGAATCTCAGAGTCATAGCGTTACTATACCTAGAATTAGTGTTACTGTTTGGATCACTTCCTAGACATCATGTCATTTATTTTCTTTTGTAATGGATGTAGATTTAAATTTATATCCTGTACGCAATTTCTGTAGATTTGAAGGAACTTCCCAGCTCAGTCTTAAGCACAGTGAAATTAAGCATCCAACCAGTATATAAAGACATGAAGTACTGTACTTTGGCCAGCTCACCTCACTTTCAGACACTGATGAGTGTAAGGAAATCCCAGGAATCTGTGTGGATGGTGTTTGCATTAATCAGATTGGCAGCTTCCACTGTGAATGCCCCACTGAATTCAGCTACAATAACCTGCTCTCGGTCTGTGAAGGTGATTTGAAAATACTTTATTTTCTACTTAGTCCCCATAAGCATGCTTCTTTTAAAGGACAAGGGAACAATTCTCATGTTTTTCAAAATCTAAGAGACAGCGTGTGAGCTCTTTTGTAGAGCTCACTTCAGTGTGTGATGTGTTTGTTTTTTAACACATATGCCTATGTCCTTAATAAAATATGTAATAGTGCCGTGTCAAACAATTCACTGATCCCAAATAGAAAGCAAGTGATTTTTTTTTTTTTTTTTCTTTTTTTGAGTAATTTTATTTCATTTTAGGGAGCCAATGTTGTTCCTAAAAATTCCAGTGCCTGAACCATGACTCTTGCTGTTTCAGATGCTGATGAGTGCAGCAATGGAGACAAAAAAAATGCAGACTGTATCAACAGTCCTGGTAGTTACCTCTGTGAATGTGCTTCCCGCTTTAACGTTTCACCCAGTAGTGATTGTGTTGATAAGAAATCAGTTGTCTTTTCTGATCTGTCTGAATCTATTTGTATCTAGTCAATGTTAGGTGCATGACTCTCTCAGAGAATAAAAACATAATTTCTTCTCTATTACCTGTTTTATGTAACAGTTTTTACTTGAAAGGCCTTTTCCTCTATAGGAAGGAAGAAAAATCAGGGTAAAATACTTAAAGAACATTCTTAATGTATCAACCAAATCCTTACATTAGTTTTGATCTCAAGGTGCAAAGACAAGAAGTTCCTTTAAAATTTAGTTTTATTTTATTTAAGTTTAGTTCTAAATAATTTAGATATTTAGTTTAGTTCTAGATAATTTAGAGACTGGTTTTAATAGTACTAACAGATTGTAAAAAAAATGTTTGGGTAACATGAATGAATAATAGAAGTCAATACTGTGTACCATCTGTTTTGTGTTTTTTGTTACTGATGGCAAGGCATGCCTGGAAATTCCTCGTGTTTGCCGTCATGGTTTATGTGTGGCTTGCATGGAAGTTACCAGTGCACTTGTCACAATGGTCTTGCAGCTTCCCAAGACCAAACTGTGTGTGGGTATGGAAAGGGAATGCTTTTGTGTGAGGTTTATTGGTTGCTTTCTTAAAGGGGAAGGAAAGAAGTCTAAACTTTTGAGACTGTAATGATTGATTCCTATGGATTAGGATTTCTGTGAATAGAGTGTATAATGTTGTCCTTGGAGGGAATATATTAGTTTGAGGGGGGAAAAAATGACAGAATTCTCAGCTTCATGTTATCAACCATATTATCCCAAAAATATCTCACAGTGGCTTACTCCACAAAGACGTTTATAGGCAATACCACAGAGTGACAGAATCTGGAGAATAATAAAAGATTTTTCAATTACTTAGAAGTGTATTGAGTTTGCCTCATTTTGTTCTCTGAGAATTAAGTATTGGATTTTTGAAGTAATGATCATCTAAATGTCAGTTGTAAGATATAAAGGAGTTCAGTGTGTCACGTAGCATGTGTGTGTTCTAATTTCAACATTGAATAGGCATTTGAAACCCGTTCACTTTGCTTTACATATTCATTTATTCTTCATGTCTTCTCATGTTTGGACTAAATCACATTCGTGCACCATCTGAGGATGATGCTTGGGAAAGTGACTTCCCTTAAAGTGCAAAATTTTTAAGAGCCTGGTTACTAAGAACAGTAACTTCAATAATCCTAATTCTAAAAGTTTAAAAGTATGAAATACAAATCTAGATAATTACAAGTTATAGAAGTGATCCCTATGACAAAATGTTTACCTTCTGTAAATAATAAATTGTTTCATAAAGTCCACAAGAACAAGGAGAACACTGTCCAGAATCCCAGGAAAATGCAGAAATTGATGAAGCACAGAGCAGGAAACATTGAATTGTATTGGATTTTTCAAAAAAAAATCCTATATTTGTAAACAGTCTTTATAATTCTAGAGGCAGAGTTGGCACATTTAAATTCAAAAATTGGCTGAAGAACAATGACAAAATCTCCTTTATAGAGCATTTTCAACAGGTTTTCATGTGTTTAATATCTACAGGTAGCTCCCTGGCTATGTTTCTTTCTTTCGCACCTAGTTCTAATCACTGGTGTATATGAAGAAATTAAGAAATCCTAGAATGAAAAATGAAAAAGTAATGCTAGTATGGAAAATAAAAAGAATGCTCTGATACACTTCACATGCGTTTTTATCTTTGCGAGCAACTGTATCTATTATTTTAAAATACATACAAAATCCATGATGTAACATTTTTCTATGTGTAATAGATCAGTAATTAAAGTAGAAAATGTGCTAGATGAAAGGAGAGACTGGGTTCTAAGATATTGTCACTGTGCACAGATAACACATTACTGGGAAAACCAGTTACCACATACAGTTTGGTTTTTCTTTACAGATGTTGATGAGTGTGAGCACCATCCATGTGGAAATGGAACTTGTGAAAACACTGTTGGATCGTACAACTGCCTCCGTTATCCAGGATTTTAATTACTTCGCAATAATGATTGTATGGGTGGGTGATACAATCCGGAGTTTATTTTCATGCTGGCGTGGTATGACAAGGAGAAAGAATGCTAGGAGACCTTCTGGCTGAGCAAGGAGCTCCTGGACACGCTGTCACACAAAAAGAAACTCTACAAAGAGTGGAAGGGAGGACAGCTAGAATGGGGGGTACATAAGGAAGCTGCCCGATCAGCTAGAGATCTGGTTAGAAAGGCCAAGGAGGTGAAAGGGAACACCAAGAATTTCTACAAATATATGAGCAGCAGGCAACTGATGTCTTTTACCTGTACCTGAGCAAAGCCTTTGGCACTGCCCCGCGTCACATTCTGGTATCCACGCTGGTGGAACATGGCTTTGACAGGTGGACCACTAGATGGGTAAAGAACTGGCTTGATGGCCGCACCCAAAGAGTGGCTGTCGATGGATCTATGTCAGTGACAAGCAGAGTCCCTCAGGGATCAGTCCTGGGACCAGTCTTGTTCAACATCTTTGTTGGTGACAGAGACAGAGGCATTGAGTGCATCCTCAGAAGGTTTGCTGACAACACCAAGCTATATGGCACAGAAGACACGCTGGAGGTCACGGATGCCATCCAGAGGGACCTGGACAAGCTGGAGAGGTGCACACCAGCCAACCTCACAGGGTTCAACACGACCAAGTGTAAGGTCCTGCATCTGGGCCCAGGCAATCCTAAGTACAAATACAGGCTGGGCAGTGACTGGCTGGAGAGTAGTCCTGAGGAGATGGACTTGGAGGGGCTTGTGGACGAAAAGCTCAGCATGAGCCAGCCGTGTGCACTTGAGGCCCATGAGGCCAACTGGATCCCGTGCTGCATCAGGAGAAATGTGGCCAGCAGGTCGAGGGAGGTGATTCTCCCACTCTACTCTGCTCTGGTGAGACTCCACCTGGAGTACTTTGTCCAGTTCTGGAGCCCTTATTACAAGAAGGATGTGGAGATGCTGGAGCGAGTGCAGAGGAGGGCCACGAGGATGATCAGAGGGCTGGAGCACCTCTCCTATTAGGCCAGACGGAGAGAGTTGGGGCTGTAGAGTTTCAGTCTGGAGAAGAGGACGCTCCCAGGTGACCTTATTGTGGCCTTCCAGTATCTGAAGGGGGCTTACAAAAAGGCTGGGGAGGGACTACTTAGGATGGCGGGTAGTGGCAGGAATAGGAGGGGATGGAGCAAAGCTGTAGATGGGTAGATACAGAGTGGATGTAAGGAGGAAGTTCTTCAGTGTGAGAGTGGTGAGAGCCTGGAATGGGTTGCCCAGGGAGGTGGTGGAGGTCCTGTTCTTGAAGGTGTTTAAGGCCGGGTTGGATGAGGCTCTGGCCAGCCTGGTGTAGGGTGGGGTGTCCCTGCCCATAGTAGGGGAGTTGGAACTGGATGATCCTGTGGTCCCTTCTAACCCTGACTGACTGTATGACTTGGTCTGGATGATCCTGCTGTGGCAGGGGGATTGGACTGGATGATCTTTCAAGGTCCCTTCCTAAAGATTCTATGATTCTATGATTCTGTGTATGTAGCTAAAACTCTAACAGAAACACATGAGGATGCTCAGAGAGTTGGTAGAAGGCAGTAACTGATAATGTTGTCAGCCCTAAAGGCTAATCATTACTATACTTTTTTAGACTCATTAAACATATTTTTTGTTGGCCACCTTTGAGATAGTGTAAACCCTAAATCTTGGGACACTGACAGGTTGTTGACAATCCAGTGCAGCCCTCAGCTCCATTCTGTTTCCTCAGTAATTACTGCACACATCCTTGGCAACAGGCACAGTCCACACAGGCACCAGTCACAGTAAGCACGTATTATGTCACACCACTGGTGTTGCCTCATGAATTTAAAATAACTTCTTTATCATATTACTTGACACTTGCACCGTGTGAAAAGAGAAGCAGACCAGCCATAAGGAAGCCAAACTCATGCACCAAATCTGCTCTCCTAAGATTATCTCTGCTTATACAGAATTTAAATGGGCATTGTTATTTCTTACTCTGTAAAGCACAAGGAGACCAGAAATTTGACAGGTTTGGACAATAGTACTTCCTGGATAGTACTTCCTTGTTATAAAGCAAAAAGTAATCCTACTGTGCAGAAGAACCAGCAACGCAAAAGCTGAAAAAGAGGAAAGCTTACTGTTTCTTTCTGCTGCAGAAGGAAGACAGAACAAAGACTGCTGGTTCCTATCTGGCTCAGGAGAGAACTAAATTATCTTAAATAAGTTTTCTAAATCCTCTTGTCTAGGAAAGGGAAAATTAAAAACCTAAATAGTCAGAGTCTGCTGACAGAAAATGGCACTATTTACAGTGAAGAGTTTTTTCCTTGACAACAGAGCCATCGGTCTGCTGCCAGTGGCATCCATTGCTTCTGCTCCAAGCGGTGCCTTCAGGGAGACCAGGGAGCGCAAAGTGACAGACTTAGGCAAAAGTGCACCTGTTTCAGGAGCTGGTACATAAGACTTGTGAAGAAGACTAAAATCTTTTTAGGAAACTGATGGTAGTATTCATCATTCATATTCAAATATTGTAGAACAGATAAGTGTAAGTCGTTCTTGCACAATGAGGCTTATTCAATGTCTTTTTCATTTGTTGTGACACTTTCTCATTTGCATTTTTCCTTACACTGTGCTTCTGTAATCTGCATTATTAAAGTAAGGGTAAAAAGTGTGAGCATTTTCAAACTTCATTTTTAGTACTGTTGTGATGGAGAAAATCATCCTGTGGAAAGCAAATGGCGTATTTCAAAACGTGAAAATGCCAAGGCTGGTTTTAGGAGGAAATTTGAGCACATATAAATCCAGATAAAACCCAAACCACCCCATTCACATTGTATTTTCTGTGTCTGGATTTAGTATCATAAAGTCACTTCACAGTAACTGATTGTCACCAGATGCAGCAGCTGAGATAACGGTACGAATTTGAAACTCCTGTAAAATGCTATAGATGGTGCTGTTTAAATATAAGTGTGTTAGATACGCACTTCAGTGAGCATTACTTTCCGCTGACTGTCAACTGTTCCCTTGTTGCTGTTGGTACAAGGTTGGCCTTGTCCACAAAAATACGTACTGCAGCTGGGTGCTTTTTTAATGCATTGCACACACATTACATATTGTACGTGCTGGGACTCAGCTCTTGTTGTTGTGTTTTGTTATTTTTTGCAGATACCAATGAGTGTGGTTCAGTCTGGCCAGGCAGGCAGAAACGGATGGCGTTTCAATGACATTGGTTCCTTCAGGTGTGTACGTAACGAAGGGTATGAACTTACTCTAGACAGGAAGTAGTGCATTGGTGTGTATGATTACACATGGAGGTAGTAAGGTATTGATGAGATTAAATAAACAAATTGTTACCTCTGACCTGTAGGGAAGCACCACAGTCTGCATATCTTAGAAAAAAAACAAAAAGACAAAAACACAGTAGAAGTAACTGGGTTTTGGAATAGTTGTTGATCCTCAATAATTCAATAGAAAAGGAAAATTGGAAGAGTTCTGCCGTCTTTTTAATTAATAAGCCTGTTGTGTTGCCATAAGGATTACATGATTCTAAACCCTTTTGACTCTGTCTACTCCTAAAGATACTAATGAGAGTGTGGCACTACCTGGTTCATGCTTCCCGAAATCTTTCAAAATTTGCAAGGATCATTCAGATCTATGTGTCCACCAGGATATGAAGTAAAAAGTGAAAGTCGCATTGGTAAGGCAAGTTGTAATTGTTAATTCTGAACAACTTAAAAATTGGAAAAAGTATCTGCATCTAAATGTTCTTGGGTGTTGCCCACCTCAAGTCATGGTGACAGAATAAGTAGGAAAATTCTTCAGGGAGAGATTTTGAAAATGGAAGGTAAGAGGTTTTGAACTGTGTCATAGTAACTTTTGTACATTCATTTCATCAATGCAAACAAACCTGCTTTTTGGAAAAAATGGTATTTTACCTTTCATTCGCTTTTAAAAACATTTAATTCAGAAAAGGAACCAACCTGTGGAATAGAGTTGCATAAAGTTTTCAGAAAGGTAAAAACTGGAAATCAATATGTGAGTAAAGCTTTTGGTTTCAGAACACTACAAAGTTTAAATCTTGATAAAACTACAGGAAAAATTGCTTAAGTTAATTTATTCTAAAACCTTATTAACGATTTTGTGTTTTGTATAATGCATCTTGAGCACTGAGGATCACAGGACCATAAAGAGGGTAGAGCAGGCCTTTCAACAGTTTACACATTCTTGTTTGCTCACATAAGTCTCATTTAAAGCCGAGAATATAATTCAGGCATGGAATGTTGCACTGTGAGTTACTATTTGGTGTGGTGAGAATGAGAAATAAATCAAGTTACAACTCCCTTTTGCATCAGAGTAAAACACAAGACTGCTCTGAATTTATTTGGCATTGAAATTCGCTGTGTGGGGCACCTGGCGATGAAGGCTCACACAAGTAGTTGTGGGAAGGTGCCCTATAAGCTTTCGGTTTCTGCACAGTCAGAGGACAGTGCAAGCACCTGTCTCTCCAGCATGACTCTAAGACACCTGAGTATCATCTTAAATATCTGAAGTTACCCGAGGCAGCACTGCAGACACACATTCAGCCAAGTAATTCCCAATAACAAACGAGCAGCTTGTCCTCCTATGAACCAAAGAAAACATTGTTGAAATGTTGATTTGGCCAATAGCCACCTAATCTATAGGGGTGCGGGTGTGGGAAGAGGATCACAGGAACATATCTCTATTTAATCCTGAGCAATAGAGTGCATTTTCTAAGCCCCAGAGTTGACAACCTAAAATCTGAGAGAATGGAACATTTAGGTTTCTATTTTGCTCTTTATAGAAGGATCACCTTCTGCAGAATTTAAAAAGATAACTAAACACTTTTTCTTAACCAGGAATTGACAGCCAGTGGGGTTACAGTGCAACTTTGCTCCTTTGATTTACAGACGCTGATGAGTGTTAAGAGGACCCAAACATCTGTCTCTTTGGGTGTTGTACAAAAAATCCCCAACATTTTGAAAGCATCTGTCCTACAGGTTTTATTCTGTCTGATAAAAGATGGAGATGTTTTGGTAAGTTTATAATTACTAAGTGTAATAACTTAGTCCAACAAAAAAACCAGACACTCTGCAGAATAAGAAGAAAAGGGAACTATACCCTTATAAGCATTGGAAAGTGCTTTTAAAATATTGTGAGGACTACGGGCCAGCCACCATCCCTTTCACAGTTGCACCGTCAGTATCTAAGTAGGTAGGAGACACTAGCTTCACGGAACTGTACTTTCCCTTTTTTATGCTCACCAGAACAAACTCAAAGTTTCACTAACTTTGAGAATGTTCATTGACAAAGTCTTTCAACACCACAAAGGCAAAGTGTTGCTGCAGTAAAATGCCAGGAGAAGGATGAAGTGAATCTTGTGAGCTCCGTCCAAAGGAAGAAGAGGATTCCTAAGCAAAACCTTGATGCACCTTGAAGGAAGAGAGAGCACTGAGTCAAAATAAGGTTGAGTATCCTACAGCCCAGCTGTATGAGCTTGGCACCTTTGCCAATGTACTTTGTCTTCAGAGACAAGCCTCTGTGGGGACAAGGATATAGCAGGAGTCTTAGGATTTGCAGATATTCCAGTTTGTTATCTAATTCCTAGTTGCCTGATGTCTGACAGATTAGAAGATACCAGTTTACTTTTCATAGAATCATAGAATCATTAGGGATTGGAAGGGACCTCAAAAGATCATCTAGTCCAGTCCCCCTGCCACAGCAGAATCACCTAGACCAAGTCACACAGGAACACATCCAGGTGGGTTTTGCACGTCTCCGGTGAAGGAGACTCCACAACCTCCCTCGGCAGCCTGTTCCAGTGCTCTGTCACCCCTCACTTTGAATAAGTTCCTTTTGCTTGATTACTAGATCGAAATCAGTTCTCCAATCTTAACACTTGTGTCTCTGCTTCTTGCTACAACACACTTGGAAGTTACAAGTGTGCCTGTCCATCTGTATTTTATTAGGACCGATACTCCAGTGCATGCCATGAGGTGAATGAGCATTCTACCAAAAATCCCTGCAATTATAGTTGTTCCAACACTGAAGGTATTATTTTGTGGCTGTCCACCTGGCTATTACCAAGTTGGGCAAGGATGAGTATCGATAAGCTCTCATTCATTAAAAACACATTCAGAAGTAAAGGCTGGACCCTAGTCAGACTGAAGAGCAGAGGTGCAAATGAAGGACAGGCTACTAAACCATTGTTTTTACTCCTTTTGCACACAATATCCATAAGCTAGAAAAACAGAAATGTCTGTGCATGCAGCATGACTCTCATTTAAATCTTGTGTATTGGTAACTCTAGCAATTAGTTCTGTTTTATTGCACTGTATCAGGACAAGAAATCCTTCACAACGTGCTTGGTGAGGACTCATGCTACATTAAGGCAGGCACCACTTGACATGATTAAGAGGTTTAACCCACACTGACCAACCCAGAACATTAAACACAAATCAGCATTGCTCCAGTATGTGACAAATGGCTAAATTCCTTTGTTGCAAAGTTTAGAGCAGGCAGTCTTGTTCTGTTTCTTTGTGAAACTCATAAGTGAAAATCTGAAAGGAACACAACTCTTCAGCTGTTCCATTTGTAAGGCACACCAGTGCAGAGAAGATTCATAGAATCATAGAATCATAGAATCATTATG
>VXBP01002125.1:0-15840 GCA_013400115.1 Rhinopomastus cyanomelas | reverse complement strand
GTGATTCTATGATTCTATGATTCTATGAATAACACAAAGACATTTACTAGATAGATCTGTTCTCAGTAAGAGATTACTGCTGCCAGTAGGAGCATCACTTTCCTAAATGCTCTCTGTTCATGGCCTTCTTAAAGTTCTCACTTTAAAAGGAAGGAGGAAAAGTTTCCAGAAAGGGTAATAATACATGAAGAGATCAGAAATAAATGTGATATTTCAGTGAGGATCTTTTAAGGGAAAATTAAGGTGCCGTATACTTTTGGAAAGAATAAGTGCACTTAGGTTCCTAACATTATCTTAAATACCAAGGCATTAATATTTTTGGTGGTTATTAGGTCATTACTTTAAACAGTTGCCCAGGAGCTCTGAAAATGCTCTACCACACCTTCCTGTAATTGTGCTACTTATCTGCAGTCTCTGTTAATACTCTGTAAGCAAAATGAAAGCAGCTTTCTGGAACACATTTTTTAAAGGAAGCCGCCAAGATAAAAACCAGAGAGAAAAGCTGGGTCCTACTGATATTTTGACAGACCTAATGAGTTCAGGATTTTATTTCCTACTCTGCATACCAGTTTCTAGACCAATCACAGAATCATAGAGTGTTACAGTTTGGAAGGGACCTTGAAAGATCATCTAAGTCCAACCCCTTCTGCTGGAGCAGGATAAGCCTACAGTACTGTCTCAAGATGTCCTACTTGGGGCTCAAACCCATGACCCTAGGAATTCAGAGTCCCATGTTCTACCAACTGAGCCAGCCAGGTGCCCTTGAGCCAGCCAAGTGCCCTAATCTTATAATCAATTGATATATTAGATAAAAAGGGTTTTGCTTTGTATTTATTGGTTGCTGTTTCACAGAATCATAGAATCACAGAACATTAGGGATTAGACGGGACCTCGAAAGATCATCCGGTCCCATCCCCCTGCCACAGCAGGATCACCTAGATCCAGTCACACAGGAACACATCCAGGCGGGTTTGAAACATCTCCAGAGAAGGAGACTCCACAACATCCCTGGGCAGCCCATTCCAGTGCTCTGTTTTGGTTAGTCTGGGCTGTTCATGCCTGTGAACCTGTGGCTCTTGGCACAGCAATAGCCTGATCATAAACTCAACCTTGAGTGCAGCTCAACTTTCAGTGCAGTAGAATCACAGCTTCAGCTTTGAAACTAACCAAGTTTAGTGAGACAGCTCATAAAGATATCCATAACCAGAGTACAAGGAGCCTTTTTGTTTCTATGTATCTGAGCAAAGCACCTGACAAAATGATACTGAACCTCTACTCCCTTAAAATTTCAATGTGTCAGTGAAGTTCTAGTAGGTGTTTAGGACAGCTGCTCTCTGAAAAGCCACATTGGAATTATTGGGAATATTCTGTATGAATTTTTGTCTATTCGTGTCTCAGCAGTTCTATCTAGATGGTCTCCATACATCACACTTAATATAAACTTACATTTTGAAAGTGTCATATTATTTTTTGGATATGTTTGTTTTAAGATGCTCTTTCAAAACACAGCTCCAAAACTTTCTCATCACCAAAGCGATGGAAGTCTTCTTGGGTTTCAACAGTGCTTTAGTCTGAATCGTTTCAGGACTCTCCCCATAGAAGCCAGTTTCTCATCTAAAAAGCCTCCATGCTGCCACAATCATAGAATCATCATGGCTGGAAAGGATCTCCAGGATCATCAAGCCCAGCCCTCAGCCCAACAGCTCCTTAACCCCTAGACCATGGCCTCAAGTGCTCTAGCTACTCACTTTTTAAACACCTCCAGGGATGAGGACTCCAGCACCTCCCTGGGCAGCCTGTTCCAGTGCCCAACCACTCTCTCAGGAAAGAACTTCCTAAGATCCCATCTGAACCTCCCCTGACACAACTTGAGGCGATTTCCTCTCATCCTACCCTTAGTAACTTGGGAGAAGAGACCAGCACCAGCCTCACTACAACCTCCTTTGAGGTAGCTGTAGAGAGCAATAAGGTCTCCTCTCAGCCTCCTCTTCTCTAGACTGAATAACCCCAGTTCCCTCAGCCGCTCCTCATATGGCCTGTTTTCTAGAATCAGTTTGACTCTCCACTGATCTTCTCCTCCTTTCACTACTCAGGAGTCGGACAGCGGGATGGTCCTGACATCAGATGAGATAAAAAGCCCGAAGAGGCTGGAAATTCGTTCTTGGCCCTATGGGATCATGGCTCTAGCGTGAGTATTTTTGGGGTATTTCTTTTTAAAGACAGTATCAAATTGTGAAAAATGCTTCTGAAATTTGGGGTTTAATTTCTGATTCTGAAAGGAAAACCCAGTATTTTGCTTTTAGCTAACACTCAGCTCACAGTTCTGTGGTTTTCTGTAACAATGAGGCACAGGCAGAGTTGACCAAGTAGGGGAATAGGTCTTCTTCACCTTCCTCAAGAAGTACTGTAACAATAGTAACACATTTTACTCATTTGATTGCCAACTTGTAGGATTTCAAAGAATAGCCACTTGAAACATGAAAAAGGACACCATTCTGTGCCAAGAAATTCTGTGTCTATTCAGTTAATGAAGGCCTTCATGGAATTGCCCAGAGTTTTGTCTGAAACCTATTGATGAGATTTCTATCCGTTTCCTCTATAATAATGATCTTGCCCACTGGAACAATTGCTTGTTCTACATCAAGTCACCATTTTTCTGCATTAAAGAGAAACAACAGATGAGATATAACTGCTGCCCACTGTGGGCAAGTTCCCATGAGAGGGCAGAGGCAGCATGTCAAGGTGCTTCTGAGGGACTAAAGCCTTCCCTCAGAGAGAAAAGCAAGATGGAAGGAGCTTGCCTTGAATTTTCAAGCTGTAAAACTATAAATTGCTGGATGTTTAAAGGCAGAAGAGCAGAGGAAAAGGGAAAAGATTAGCAAAGAGAGGTTAGAGAGCCTTGTGGCACCAACAGGGAGCTTTCACACACTACAGATGCTTCTGGACAGGAGAGTAACTTCAGGAATGATGTTGTTCAGCAGTATTTCCCCTGTTGTCCTGCCCCAGTGTTGTACCTATTGGGGAACTAGCAGAGGTCTAGACACAGTTCCATGTTTTTATCCCACGCACATGCCATGAGGATTTCTGCTCAGCACAGAGCATCACTATGGAGACCACAAAGCAGTTCAAACATCAGCAGCTGCACTACTGTGGTGTCACCTGGGCCGATTTACCTCTCTCTTCTGCATGATGCCACATTGTCACAAACCTAACACATTCACATACACAGACCTGCTGTGGTAGGATTTATCCTCCTCAACATTTCTATCCGTCACCTCTGACTGCTCTCTCTTCATCACATTTCTCCTGTTTGGATAAATAGTCAGCAGAGGAAGCTTTACCCCCACCCCCCACCCCCTTCTAGGTTTTCTGCCGAGAATCAGAAAAAATCAAACATCCAGACAGATGCAGCAAAATAAAACTTCCAATCCAGCCAGTTCTTTCAACATTTCCAGGAAAACCTGCTATCGGGCCCCTGGGGAGTGATGGTGAAGTCAGAGAGCCCTGACTGCGCCTTCTGGGGCTCTCACAGTCAGCACTTTCCTAGAGATTCTGTTCATGGCAAGGTACCTCATATTTTCTGTGCCAGCCAGAGGGCAAAAGACCATTGTAACAGAGCTCTGCTGTAAGGAGCAAGTCCATAGTGAGCTGTTTGTTGTCTCCATGTACCCCGGAACACACTGAGAGGTGTTTTTCCTTGGTCACATCCTTCACTGATTGTTTGAGGTCCTGCTGTGGAAGCTGTTTTCTCAGCTATTTTTTTTATTTTTACTCTCCCTGACTATCATTGGCAGAAATACCATCTTTAATATAGCGGTGAAGCATCCCGATGGCCTCTCATTTGGTACTCATGCATTGTTTTGTTGAAAAACAAACCCCCAGAGCGAATGGAATAATCTAGGAGAGGTCAGGAGAGAGAGGTGGTTTTGTAGGGGAGATAAAGCCGCTCTTGTTAATGGTGTATCTCTTTATCAAAAACATTTACCCTGGATACTTTTCAAACAAGTCTGTCTTCTCTACAACAAAACTGTTCAAAGGCTTTGGATGTTTTCTAAACTGGGGTGGCTGTGTTTATTATTTTTGCCCAAATCTTGCTGTTTATTTATCTTGCATCCGCTCCTCCACCAAGTGTAAAATTTGGCAACACTACGCATCACAGAGTGTGAATGTCGGGAGTTTACTGAAGATTAATCCGATACGCTGGGTCTGGGATCACTGTTAGACCAACATTAAGCATTGCTGAGTTCTAAGCACTAAGTCACAACAGTAGCTATAGCGAGGCACAAAGATTGACCAGATAACGATGCTGGAATCAGCATTCAAGGAAGAACCTTCAACACTGAGAGATTTAATGATGGAATGACCCTAATGTCAGGTTTCATCTCATAACATTAACAAGCTGCTGCTTTACAATTCTCCCAGAGACTCTGCAATCAAGGTCTTGTTTAAAATGATAATAGATTTGATATTTGGTCAGTTGTCCTNGTAATGACTTGGATGGTTCTGGCCCAGTTCCATGACACCAGCTGACCAAGGCTCAGCTGATGCGCTCTGGACACTGCAGCCAGCTCACATCACTGAGGGCTCTGCCTTTGCCAAAGCCAAGCCAGGCCTAAGGCAAGTCAGAAATATCAAAATAAACTGACTCTGCTCAGGAGCATCAGGCATTCATGTCCCAGTACAAGGTGCCCACTGAAACTACAGCCCAGCTGACTAGACCGCAATTTTTTCTGAGATTCAGTAAAATGAGCCATGGAAACATGTTTGTTCCATAGTAGAATTGTACCAGAGGGGAATCCAGGGTTAAATCCTTACAGCAGAGAACCCGTCTAAAATGTATTAAAGTAAGCTGTGAATCAGTGGTAACTATCAGAAGAAAATACAACCCTTTTATTTCTTTCACTGTAGCAAAATTAAACAAAATAATCACTGTTATTCTGTGACTCATTAAACACCTCTTATAGCTGCTATAAAGCCCTGAAGCTCCTACAAGTTATGATGAGATGTGGGCATGAGACAAACTACTCCATGTGGCAACACTCAGACCAATTTTCATCTTTCCATAATGCAACTTCCAAGCAAGGCCATGATTTCTGTGTGGCCCCAACAGTTTATTAGTTTTTCATACTTGGTCATCTGACAGCAAAGCAGTGAGAGCTGCTCCACACCAGCCACACTCGATACTGTCATCCCGCACTGAACAGGGTGATTTTTTTTACAGTCCTCTCTTTCTCTTCACTCCTCTTAAGTCACTGACCCTGAGATTCAGCCTAATAGAAACTGGTGTCCTCTCACATAAACAGCTGCAGTAACAATTTCCCAGACCTTTGATGATTTATTTCAGTATTTTTCTATCTCTAAACAAAACTAAGATGAAAAAGTCTCATTAGGTCATTTAGACCTTCTAGCTATTACAGGATTATCCTCTGTGGTATCTTCTAAACAGCTCTGGCACCTCTCCAGAAAACTTAAGACAAATTGTGAAAGTTTATTTCGTATTCAGGCTAATTTTTACTTCATGGAGTCAAAGTCCTCCTCTTCGCTAACAACAACAGGCTCACATGTTCTGCCAGATGTGTTCCCCCATCCAGCCCTCCACAGAAACCTGCTCTTTGTTAAAGTGACTCCTGCACGTTACAGAACCTGTCTGAGGTCAGGAAGTGACTGGGTTGGGGTTCTCAGCTGCCCCAAATGGTGGAACCCATCCTCATGAGCCCAAACCAGGTTGCAGGATGGTCATTGTGTACGATGGGACTGGTTTGGGTGAGAATAGCAGCAGTGAGGTGGGGCTAGGTTCAGATGTTCCCAGTCATAAGCAGATTCAGCAGAACCGAATATCTCTTTTACCACTTCCTGCAGCTGCAACTCTCGCGAGTCAGGCAGCAGCAAAGTAGGAAAGAATAAT
Source organism: Rhinopomastus cyanomelas (assembly GCA_013400115.1). Classification (NCBI taxonomy): domain Eukaryota; kingdom Metazoa; phylum Chordata; class Aves; order Bucerotiformes; family Rhinopomastidae; genus Rhinopomastus; species Rhinopomastus cyanomelas. Next base: position 9,935 of record VXBP01002125.1, on the reverse strand, counting down.
CTTTCCTACTGAACAGCACTGAACCACCTAACAGCTGGCTTTTTATGAAATTATTTCATTACAGGGCCATTATTAACTTCTGTAGCTGCATAATTGTGTCATTAATCAAATCTAATGCCTTCAGTCAGAAAGGGTTTATCAGTGGAGCTCAGGGAGGATTTTTCTGTCTTGTACAGGGCAGTCCAGTTGGCTCAGAGCATTAAGGGGATTTTGCTTTCCTCTGAAGCATCGAACACTGACCAGTGCTGGAGGCAGGACTGGTGTCTGATTCAGAGTGGTGGTATCTAGGTAGCAACGTCGATTTCAAGGACAGACAGAAAAAAGGTGGTGCAGTCTTGTTATCTGACACACACTCCAAGCATATGGATAATTCCCTGTAGATTGATTCTGAGCAGTGGAAAATGCAGAGACCCTTGATAGTTTTAACTTAGGAACTGCATGTAGATGAAAGAAACAGTTTTGCACAAAACCTGCTTCTAACCTAACTCCTCTGCTTGCTGTCTTTGGAGCAAATATTACATGTCAGTATCTAAGAGTCTCTCTCCAAACACCAGCCTGCTTTCAGCCACAGGCAGAGGCATTCCCAGATATCTGACCTGCTGGGGCAGAAAACTAACAAGAACACTCCCTGAGAGCCCACATTTCCCATTGTGTGGCCAAACTGAACCCTAATAACATTCTGTTACTCCAGCACTCTGAGATATGCAGGCTGGGGGCCAAGTTAAACTGATACTTTCAAACTTCTCTCTGTCTCCACTGACAACTTGAATACCTGGCAAATCAGAAGCCAGAGCATCCACGCAATTGTCTGACACCATTCAATAGAAGTGAGCAGCAAAAAAAGTAAAACACATAAACAAACAATGAAGTGAAGTTGTGGTTCTGCTGCCCATGCCAGCGAGGAATTTATCTAGAGAAGGTGTGTGTGTGTGTGTCTAGAAAGGGAGAGATGCCACACGTGGCAAACAGAAGCAGCTTCCACTCATGTTTTACTCTGAACAAAGAGGAAGAACATAGATGATGAAAGCAGACTGTGCTACAGTTGTGCTCAAGTCCTCAGGGTTACTATTCTATTATAGAATTTCTGCTTTGCCACTCAAGAGGTTGGGTTTGTTGCCTTGCGCAGGTCTAAAATCAAAGGAACACCAGCTTTAGTCAAGAATCTCTGCCTTGGACCTGCTGAACATCACAATTCTGCCACTGTCCTTCACCCTGCTGAACCAGGGTGTGCTGAACCATCACCAGATTATGAAAGCAAACGTAGTTGTGTCTTGGATCTACTACTTGTCCTATTCATGACTGTTCCATTTCCTCCAGTTACTGCATCTGTCTCTTAGCTCTTGTTTTGGTTCCTAGAGAAGGCACTGGCTTTAATTTATTTCTAAAACACCCCACTCTGAAACCTTGATCGACTGTTGGGGACTGTAAGCACTACAGCAGTACAAATCAGATGAGTGTAACAAATGATACGCTTCCTTGATGAGTCATGCATTGTTCAGATTTGGTTTAGGGCCATTACAATGTAGTTTTTACATTACTTTAAACACATAAGAAATACATCAAGTGCTTGAGCGCTGCCTGGGCTTAGATTCTCCCAGGCACAGTCGTAGGTCACTCTGAACTGACACAAGAGCAATGCTGTGATCACAGAACCACAGGACCTCTTTGGTTGTAAAAGACCTTTAACATCATCAATGCAGTTTCCAACCCAGCACTGCCAGGTCAGCACCTATTTTCCTAAGCACCAGGTCCACACATTGTTTAAATCCCTTCAGGGAAGAGGACTTCTTTATTAAAGGGTGCTAAGCAAAGTGAAGAAGCTCAAAAGCCATTTTCAGATTGGGAACCTTTGGAAAATGAATTCAAAATAATCAAGACCTCCAATTAGTTCCTCAGATGGAAGAAACCAAGCTTAACAGAAAATTACTTTTATGACAGCTTATGAAAGAAGGTATCTTTATTTTTCTCCACATGACCTGCTGTTCCTCAAGGTCACAGATCCTCCCCAGGGTTCTCCCCTTTAATGTTGAGGTCTCTCCACATGATGCAATTTGCTTTTCTCCCACTGCCATCATCACCTGTAACAAGGCATGACAGCAGAAAATGAAAGCCAGATCCTTTTAATGGCATCAGTCACAGGCCAGCAGTTGCAGTGTTGGAAAACTCTGCCCTTCAGTAGCTCAGAAATTTTAAAAAGTGAGAGAATATAAGAGAGATTTTTGCCCTGCATTGCAAGAGTGTGTTCAACACCGGCTCTTGCTTTCTATATAATTTTAAATTAGAGTCTGTCAGAGATTATTCATTGTTTCATTCATTAGACTTAAAGAAGAGTCATAGCTTTCAGTTCTGCTTTCAGAAAGTCAATTTTTTACTGACCTGTGTCAGAACGATGAGAGAGAATATTATTGTGAGCAGAGGACGGAGGCGTTTATAACTAAGAAGTATATAGAGCACAGAGATGTGCTAAGCTAAAGCAACAGGACTCCTGGATTTACTCCTACATCTACTTTTACGACACTGAGTTGTTTGAAACATCTAATTCAGTTCCCTTACTCACGTTGTAAAATGTCACTGTCTTACATGACACTAAAAAGATAAATGCAAGTAATTTAATTTTCCTTTTATTTTAACAATTTTGACTATTAATTACCCCTAGAGACAAAACCTTGTGCAGACAGAGTCGATACAGTGTGCTGTTTGTTCTCCACAGGCGGAGAGCTGTCAGCAAGAGCAAAGAATCCATTTTATCTGACCACGAGCGCGACACTGTTAAGTACCAGCCAGCAGCACAGGTAGAAGAGGATACCATGGACTTCACACTGGAAGACTCTGTTCTCCTTCCGATGGATCCAAACCTGGAATGTCACAGCCCACCTCCAGACTACAACTCAGTCATTCACTACTCAGCCCCTCCTGTGTAACCAGTGTGAGGCAGAGCGTCTTGCACTTCTCATCCATCAGGTCTGACATGTGTCCATGCCTGGCTCGAGCAGCAGGGTAGAACAAGGGAAATCTGACAGGACAATGGTTCCTACATTTCTTCTGGCGCATCTCTGATGTGAAGAGAATCTTTTCAAGAGCATCTTCTTTGCTCTCTTTAAAGGCCTATTGCCACACGTGCAGGAAATGAAAATTCTATCAGAATTTTAAGTAGGAGCTGTAATCCGGAACTGCTTCCACTCCTTCCTCCCCAGATGGGACTTCACAGATTCACCAGTTCCTTCATTCACCTTGTGCTCCAGAAGAGTCACGTCAAGTTAAGTTGTGCAAAGAGGATCCATTCCTCTGATCCTGCAGGGGTTGTTTAGTCCAGTGTTGTGGGGGATCAGTTAATACAAAACAAACACACACTGAACATTTGGAGAAAACCCAAAATGGAAACATCATCCTTAACTTGGGACCTCACTTTCCATAAATATTTGTGAAGTATTTTAATATCCAGAATATTTTGGTTACCATTTCTGATTTGAAATCCAGAGTAGGTTGGTTGCAGTTTGTGATTTGGTAACTTCCAGTGCCTGTAGGATATGCTTCTACAAATGATAATGGCACAGGGAAAGCAGAGAGTATTCAAGTACTGAGACTTAGGTTGGTCTTTTGGGCTATGAGGGTGCAGGATATGGTTAAATACATTTCCCTGTGTTTACTCTTTCCAACAGCAATTTCTGTAGCATATGTGCAATAGGGAGCCTTGATGGAGCTGTGTCTGTGATGACTGCCACGTAAAATCACTGCCTTCCTTTGAAAAGAACCTTCTCAGGCTTAAACCATCAGAATTTCCCAGCGCGCACACACACGGTCTGTGTGAAAGTGCATTAAATACTCATTAACAACACAAGAGTTACACCTAAACAGAACCTCTTGAGGGGCTAGTAGCAGCATTTTTACGTTTCCTTTCTGCACACAAGCTATTTACTAAAAAGGAAAAAAGAGGAAAAAAAATGTGAAAGGATCATTTTCTATGGATGCTGTGTCAGAAGCCCAGGAGTTTGATCCTGGAAACACCAGCTCAAGCTAAACTATAAGCACATGTGACAGGTATTTGTCTCTGACTGTCCTGCGAAGGTAGATATAGGTGTGATACACACTGCCCTCTGTATCAAAACCCTTTGGCATTCATGGTAACTCACAGTGTTAACTCATGTGGGACTGAATGAAGGAGCCCCAGAGCTATGCATGGTGGGTCTGCTGTTCTTCACACACACACGTGGTCACAGCCAAGTTCAAACATCAGCAAATAATCCAGGGTATTTAATGTGCTACATAAGTGTCAGAGTGAATTTAGAAGTCTAGGAAGGGAAAAAGTATGCAGGTTGCATGTAGAAAAAGCAAGGAGGAGGAGGATGTTTGTTGACCTCCTAAGTTATAAACCCAGATGTGGACATGACTCGCTTCTTCCAAGGCCTGCATGATCCTTTCCTGTTCTTAAATTTAATCTTGATTTGACTTCTTCAAGGAATTATTCTTCATGATTACACACTACAGGAAAAATAAATGTTCCTAACTTGCAAAATACTTGTATTACCTTGGCAAGGACAGGATGAACAGCCTCGCAGCAGCAGAGAAAACCTTTCTGAATGATCAGTTCTAGCTGGCTACATGGAATTAAACAAAAACAAGCCTCAGGTATTGCCACAAAGGTGGACAAACCTGTAAAACCCATGCCATGTGAAGGTCTACAGAAGAAGTAGCAGGCTCTTGGGAGATGCACTTCTCGCTTTCCTCCACTCGGCATTCAATGCATTAAGGAAATCACGGGCAGTAACTCACAAGCCCCTCTTGATAGCTCTGGGCTGTAGTTGCTTTACGGTCATTTTTGCACGTCACTGTATTTTAGTACCTAGGTATTGAGTAGAGCTGGTGGTGTAACAGAAGAAACTAGTGGGAAAGAATTAATCTGATGAGCCCCCAAAAGCTCGCTGGTTCACATTTTCATCCAACAGTTAATTAACAACCTGTAGCTCGGGTCAAATAACTGATCAATTCGTTTGGAAAGAATTTATTCCACATGGCACAAAGGAAAAAAGAAGTGTTGTTTGTCTGGCTCTTCTGCTAATGGCTTCAGTGTGAGGTGTTTGTTACTGTGCCTTGTTCTGTGGGGAAAAAAGCATTTGTTTATAAACTTTAAAATGAGGACATACAGGGGGAATAAAAACCCTGCAAGTATATTCTCTGTTTTGGATAAAAACGGGAAACATTGCTGGGTGAATTGTCTGCTTCTGAGAGAGCTGAGCAGACCATTTCCACATCATCAGGGTTGATCTGTTGAGTTTTCTCTGAGGGACATGAAGAGTAATTCTCAAGCGGGACCCAAGCAGACACTAACTGATTGCTGGCAGCCCGGTCTCTCCTGTGAAAACAGAGCCTGAGTGCTTGAGATGTGTTTTAAAACACTGGTTGCACTGACAGGCCCCTGAACACTGAAGGTTTCTCTGCAGTGGCAAAATCAACAACTGCCTTGAGCAGAATCAATGACCATTTCTTCTGAGTGTGACGAAACGCTTTGAATGCTTCCCGATGGTCTTCAAGTGGTCTAGCAATGGCAAAAGACTGATGTTTCCAGTGGTTATTTGGAGTGGAATATGTATTTTTTCCTCCTTCTGGTAAATGTAACAAGGCAAAAGTATTGCCTGAAAAGTATTATGGAACATAAGTCTTCTATTTTATTTACTAATATTGTGTTTGTCCTTTTCTCCCCTAATTTAATTATTGTTCTCTTCCTTCAAGTGATGTATATAGTTTACCCAGTAGAAACAAAGATAGTGATTCATTTGTAAGGTAAAATGCTTAGTCCAAAGAAAAAGAGATACCCAGATCTAGCAGAGATTAGTATTGTTACTAAACACTTCACTAACGCTTGCGGGCCAGGCTCCAGTTTACAGCACCCTACTAGTGCCATTTTGTAGAGATTCTGCTCTGGCTCTCACTTATTCTCCACATTATTTAGTTTCAGGTAGAAAATAGAGATCTGGAGGGATCTGGCAGGTTTATCTCATTCCTGGAAGTGTCACCATGCAACTCACGGTAAAGGCAAGGAATTTCCCGTGCCTCATTCTAACTGAAGGCTGGTGTGTTGCCTGGAGGGTCAGAAGGGGCCATGTTGCTTAAATGACGGTTTGTTTTTTTTTTCAGACTTCTCAGGGATTCTTACTCAACTTCTACCAGTCACCTGCTTGATCTAACCTGCCTGAGCTCAATGGTATCTGGTATTAACCTGTACCTCTTGTCTTTAATGGTGCTTACTCCTACTGGATTTGTCCTTGTTTAACCCTGGAGAATTAGGGCAAAGGAACTCCAGGCTCACCAGAGAAATGTGCTGTCTTCTCTCTAACAAACACCTGCCACAGAGGTGTCCAAGGATAAGTGCCTTCACCTACACTTCAGTGTTCAGCCTGGATCCTGTCTACTCTGTTCTCCATTTCTGTTCTGCTTCTTGACGTTTGTTCTTTGTAGTCTCTCTGAACTGCTTTTTGCCGTTTCTTTAACAAGATCAGGTTTAGGATTAAATTCCTTCTGCTGTTTTCCATAGATTCTGTGCTTGCAGCAGCTGAACTAAAGAATCTAAAGCAAACTTCCTTCATGTTAAAATTTTCCCCAGTATTTCTATAGCGGCCAGGCACTTTTCACCTTCCATTCACACTCTTCTAAAGGGAAGTTAGTTGGACTGCAAGCCCATAACTGGCCAGTCACTGTTTATGACTTAACTTTTCCTTCATGCTGAGTGCTGGTGCTGCCTTGCAAAGTCTGATCTTGCTTTAGAAATTTGATCTGGCTCCATTCCAGCTCTAAGTGTGTGGTCTTGGGTCAGTGGTCTCTAGCTCCCACCAGCACCAACCGGACAACACTAGGAGATGTTCGCAGGGAAACATCAGAAGCAGGTAGTTACATAAGCATTTTTGGGTTTTCCTGAAGGCAGCCATTAGCTAGGATCAGTCTTGTACTCGGAGATTGGGAAGGTTGGACTAGATGATCTCCAGAGGTCCTTTCCGACCCCCACCAGCCTGTGATCCTGTTATTGTTTCCTTATCACAAAGTGAATAGAAAACACAGAAGGCAGCAATAATTCTTTTGTCCTTCTCTGAAAGCAGTAACAGGCAAACCCTGGGATCCATTTTCCTGTTTCATACTACACCACAACAAAAAATGCATCAGAAAGACACCAGCACTATCTTAGGAAAGTACAATTCAGGGAGGACTTGTGGATTTGACCCTCTCAAGAGTCAATCACTGTATGAGGACCTCCGTGTTGAGCCACAACACTGGCTTGTTTGTTTGACATGTTTCCACGTTGCGTTAATGTAGAGAAGAAAACATGCTGGACCCCAAGCAAATATGATGCCACAGAGACCGGAGTTATAGGAAGAGCAATGTGTGATGTACACTGAGCCATATCCCACGGTCCTGCCTCACCATCCCGCACCACAAGAGCCAGTGCTTTCTTTTTACTCAAGTCATTTTTCCTTAGCCCTTGAGTTGTCAGAGCAGCTAATGAAAACTGGGAAAACCCAGTAACTTGGGATTTCAAGGAAATAAACTAAAAAAAAACACTAAGGAATGTCTGTCTGCCATGTTCCTGTCTGTGTGAAGAACATATGCACTGAAAAAAAGGCTTTCTTATGTAGTCCAAAATCTTACTGTACCTATTAACCAAAAAAAAAATAAATAAAGAAAAAGATTCTATATTTATACAGCCCAGGGCTCCTTTGTGTCATCTCTTGGCTTGAAAAGAGTTGTCCTTGATGCAGAATATAAATAAATAATTCAGCAGTTTGGAGAGATTTTTACAAGATCTCAAATTAATTTCTACTAGGGAGTTCCAAACTCCTGACTGAAGCCTGCCCTGCTCTCATTGCTCAGAGGTATCTAACCACTACTTGGGCTTCAAAGATTCATAGGTCTCATGAAACTTTCCTGTTGGACAGCAGTGTAGGAGAAAGGGACCTGGGGGTTATGGTGGACAGCAGGATAGCCAGGACCCGCCAACGGGGCCTTGTGGCCAAGAAGGCCAATGGGGTAATTCAGAAGCCGGGTAGTTAGCAGATTCAGAGAGGTTCTTCTCCCCCTATACTCTGCCCTGGTGAGACCACATCCGGAATCTTGTGTCCAGTTCTGGACCACTCAGTTCCAGAAGGACACAGAAGTGCTGGAGAGAGTCCAGCGAAGAGCCAGGCAGATGAAGGAGGGAGTGGAGCATCTCCCTGAGGATGAATCATAGAACCATTAGGGATTGGAAAGGACCTCAAAAGATCACCTAGTCCAATCCCCCTGCCACAGCAGGATCACCTAGACCAAGTCACACAGAAACACATCCAGGCAGGTCTTAAAATGTGTCCAGTGAAGGAGACTCCATAACGTCCCTGGGCAGCCTGTTCCAGTGCTCCATCACCCTCACTGTGAAGAAGTTCCTTCTCAGATTGATGCCGAACCTTTTATGTTCCAGCTCACACACATTGCCCCTCATCCTATCACTACATGACACTGAGAATAGCCCAGTTCCATCCTCCCGACACCCACCGCTCAAATATTTGTAGACATGAATGAGGTCACCCCTCAGTCTCCTCTTCTCCAAGCTACAGAGACCCAGCTCCCTCAGCCTCTCCCCGTAAGGGAGGCACTCCACCTTCTTCATCAACTTCGTTGCCCTACGCTAGACCCTCTCCAGCAGCTCCACATCCCTCTTGAACTGAGGAGCCCAGAACTGGACACAATACTGCAGGTGTGGTCTCACCAGGGCAGAGTAGAGAGGGAGAAGACCCTCCGGGGGGGACAGCGGCTCCCGAAGCAGCCACAACCTGCCACGGCTTCCGAACTAGCCCCAGCCCCGGACTGACCCCACTGCCGGCGGGCACCTGCTGCCGCGGGGTCTGGAAGCGACCCTGGCTGCAACTTGCCACACGNGCAGCTGCACAGAGGGATGCAGGTGTGGGCGCTGAGAAACTCAGGCCATCCCTATGCATTGAGCTGGAGAAGCCGCACTGAAATGCATGCGGCTGCACCAAGGGATGCAGGTGTGGGCACTGAGAGACTCAGGCCATCCCGGACTGACATGCTGTCCTTCCCAGGTCTCTAAATTGAAGATCCAAGGCCCAAACTGGAGTGGTTTCCCATTCTATTTTCTCAGGTTCTGTGAGGGCATTAATGACACAGTTTGTGTGCACCGACTTGCATAACCTTTTCTGTGTATAGTCAGTGTTAATAAACCTTTCTGAAGTTTTCCTAAGCCATCAGTTGTCTGGTGAATTTTATCCGAGATGCCATTGAGACCTCACTGCTTTGTTTTCCTTTCTTTGATATTGAATTGTGGTCCTGAACCCACCACAAAAATTGGTGCCAAAAACCCGGGAGCAAAGCACTTTGAGTTTCAACCCGCAGGCCTCCAACCAGACTCTGTCCCATAGACCGCTACTTTGTGACTTCTATTCTGGAGCCAGTTCACAATCCACCTCACTACCCAATCATCTAAATCACACTGCCTCAGTTTGGCTGCAAGAATGCTTAGGGAGACTATGTCAAATGCCTTTCTCAAGTCGAAACAGACTACATCCACCGCTCTGCCATCATCTAGCCACCTGATTATGCCCTCATAAAAGGCTGTCAGGCTGGTCAACCATGACTTTTCCTTTTGTAAAGCCATGCTGACTGTCCCTAATGACCTTCCTGTCCTTGATGTGCCTGGATAGAGCCTCTAGAACAAATTGTTCCATCACCTTTCCTGGGATGGAGGTGAGGCTGACCAGTCTATAGTTACCTGGGTCCTCCTTCTTTCCCTGTTTGAATATTGGAGTGACATTTGTCTCCCTTAGTACGCGCGGGTGCATGCCATCTGGAACCATGGATTTGTGTACATCCAGTTTGATCAACTTATCCCTAACCCAGTCATCATCAAGCAAGGCAGGCACATCTCTTGCCTCAACTTCTGGAGTCTCAGCAGTCTG
>VXBP01002124.1:40559-55668 GCA_013400115.1 Rhinopomastus cyanomelas | reverse complement strand
TTGGGGGGAGGTCCGGGGGCTCCCTCTGCACCAAAGGACCCCACGTGGGCTGAGTCGGCAGGCGGCGAGGGCCGGGGAAGGAGCCGCAGCTGCCCTGCAGCGGGAGCGGCAACCCAGTGCCAGGATGGGCTACCAACTGCCGGGAAGGGGCTTCTGCTTCCAGGGGGAGCCTCCCACTTCCAGGAAGAGGATTGTCTCCTTCCAGGAAGGGCCCCCACTTCCCAGAGGGTCCTCCTACTTCCTGGAAGGGCTTGTTACTTCCAGGAAGTGTTCTCCCTTCTTCCAGAAAGGGGATTCTACTTCCAAGAAAGGCCCTACTGGCCAAGCAGCCTCTAGGTTGCCCAATGCAGGGCTCTATTGGCCAAGCAGCCTCTCAGTTGCCCACCTTGGGGCTCTCCTGGCCAAGCAGCCTCTAGGGTGCCCAATGCAGGGCTCTAGTGGCCAAGCAGCCTCTCTGTTGCCCCGGCCAACAGCCTCTTGATTGCCCATCGCGGGGCTCTACTTGCCTGCTGCAGGAACATCTGCATCGAGTCCTGGTTGATGACGGCCCCGGTGGCCGCCTGGCCCAGGATGATCTTCTCGGGGCTGGAGGCCAAACTGGGACTGGACTGGGAGCCCCCCGGCTGCTGGGGAGCCGTGGGCACAGTGAGCTGCAGTGGGGCTGGCGCCTGCGACGCCGCCTGCACCGTGAGGATGGAGGAGTCGGCGGCCGGCAGCAGGCCGGTGGCGCTAGCCGGCTGCGCAGGGGCCAGCCCGGGGCTCTGGCTGGTAGCCGCGGCGGCTGCTTGGATACTGACGGCCTGGCCCAGGTTGTCAGCGGCGCTCAGCATGGCCACCTGGCTGGGCAATGGCACCCCCTGGATGACCGTCTGGCCGGCCTGGCTTAAAGAAGCGGCTACCGATGGCTGGCTCTGGGTGGTCAAGCTGCCGGCGAGCGACACGGGCATCTGGAAGAGGGCCGGCTGGGCTACCTGGCCGGGCTGCAGCTGGATGGGCGCCGACAGGATGTGGGTCGTGCCGTGGGCGTTGGGTGACGTCAGCATCGGCCCCAGGTTCAGCTGGCCGGCCAGGTTCTGGTTGGTGAGGATCTGCGCCGGCAGCGCCTGGTTGGCAATGAGCTGTCCGCCGGGCCCCTGGCTGGTGATGATGTGGGCCTGGCCGGCGCCGTGCGAGGTGGTGGCCAGGATCTGGCCACTCATGTTGGCCTGCAGAGCCGACAGCTGCTGCGGGAGCTGCACGGCTGAGGCACCGGCCAGCTGGCCGGGCAGCAGGAACTGGTTCTGGCCCTGCAGCACGGCCTGCGGGACGTGCTGCGCCGGGATGACGATGCTGCTGCCCTGGTTCAGCAGGTGGACGCTCATGGCCTTGCTCAGCGCCTGCTGCTGCGCTGCCGGCTGCTTGAAGACGTTGGCTGGTAGCCCCTGGGGGAAGCCAGAGAGGACCACGTTCTGCCCGGCCTTCCCAGCCATGAAAGTCAGGTTCTGCTGGGCTTTCTGCTGCTCTGCTGGGATGGCCAAGGCGGCGGCGGCGGCCGCCCCGGTGCCACCAGGGGGGAAGGGTTTGGGGGTGATCTGGTAGAGCTTCTGCTGCAGGACGCCGGCGGGCTTGGGCTGGATGGGCGTGGGGGTCCGGTGGATGATGACGTTGGGGGCCGGCACCAGGGGGCTGCTGAGGTTGGAGGTGACGGTGAGCGGCTGGGAGCCCTGGGCTGCCGAGACGCTGCCGAACATGGAGTTGCCGTTGAGGGTGGTGGTGGCCACGGTCGGGAGGTTCTTCTGGATGACCAAGCCAGCGGTGCCCTGCGGGGAGACCCCGGCCGCCGAGGCCAGCGTCACCTGCTGCTGCTCAGGGGCTGGCTGCGTGAGGTAGCCGCCCACGGGCATGGTGGCCACTTGGGACGGCTGCACCTGCTTGGCGATGAGCTGCTGGGCTGGCTGGTTGATGGCCATCACTTGCTGGCCCACCACCTGGATGGGGCCGATGCCCAGGGTGCCCCCAGGGCTCCCGTTGGGCAGCCCCTGCAGGTTGGAGATGGGCTGGATGGTGACGTTGCCCAGCCCCACCTGGTGCAGGAAGGGCTGGACGCTGATGGCCTTGTTGACCACCTCCGAGGGCTGCACCAGCGCCTGGTGGGTGAGGACCGCCGGCGGCTGGAGGCCAATGAGGTCGGCGCCACCGGAGAACAGCTGGGGGCCGCCGTCTGTAGCCGCCTGCACCACGGGCTGCAGGGTGGGCAACTGGAAGGAGCCCAGGTCCAGCTCGGCCTCGGCCTCCAGTGTCTGCTCCGTGATGTTGGCTTCCTGCAGGCTCTGCTGCAGAATGTCGCAGGGCTGCTCTGCGTTGGGCAGGGGGGCAGCGCTGGCGCCCGACGGGGACCCCAGGATGTCATCCTCCAGGAAATCCAGGTCCACGCTGGCCGCTGGCTGGCTGGGCTCTGAGCTCAGGTGGTTGCCGGAGGCCTCCTGGACATGGAGCTGGAGACGGGGAGGAGGAGAGGGGAGAAAGAGTTGAGTTTGGGGAAGGGGAGAAGGAGCTGGGTCTGCTGGGGTGAGGCTACTGGTTGATAACTGGGGCTGGGAGTGGCTACCTGAGGCTCCACATCGACAAGGGGTGAGGCAACTGGGACTCCCAGTTGACAGCTGGAGGTTTGAGCGGTCAGCTGGGGCTCAGAGTGCTCAACCGGGGCTCCCAGTTGTAAACTGGGGCTTGGAGTGGTCAAGTAGGGTTCTGAGTGGTCAGCTGGGGCTCTGAGTTGATCAGGGGTGAGGCAACAGGGACTCCCAGTTGATAATTGGAGGTTTGAGTGGTCAACTGGGGCTCCGAGTTGCCCAGGGATGAGGCAACTGGGGCTTCAAGTCAGCTGGGATTGGCAAAGAGACCCGAGTTCATTCCTCCCCCTTCACCCCTTGAAACTCCAAGCCCTAAAATTTTCCTCTGAAATTCCAGCTCCTAAATCCCTAAAATTTGACCCTTCAATTCCAACCCTTTCACATTTGACTCCTGAATTTCTGTTTCTGAAATTTCAACCTGTAGAATTTGAGCCTTAAATTCCGCTTCCTAAACCCTGACCCTTCAAATCTTGACTCCTGAGCCTTCAAATTCTGACTCTCTTCAATCCCAACTCGCATCCCGATCCTTAAATCCTGACTCCTACAGTTTGAGTCTCACATTCAACCTTCTAAAATCCTAATTCCTAAAGACCAATTCCTACAATTTGTTGGGATGGGAAGCATCCATGAATCCTCTAGAAAACTCCACAGTAACCCTCAAAAACTCTACAATTCCCCCCAAAAATTCCATGAACTCCCAGAGAAAATCCATGAAACTCCCCCAAGGAAGGGGAAACAGGGGGGAAATGGGGAGGAAACGGGGGAAAAGGGCATCTTCCTCCCACCAGAGCCGGAGGAGATGAAGCCAGAAGCCCAGGAGACCCCTCAGACCCCCCGGGGAAGGTGCCTGAGCCGCGGGTCCCGAGGAGAATTCCCAAACACCTACCCCAGCACCTTCAAAGAAGGCGCTGGCCGCGTCTCCCGTGTTGTCCAGGAGATCGTCACTGTCAATCTGCAACGAGAAACGGGGCCTTCACTTCACTCTGGAGGCAAAAGAGGACCAAAACCCCAGAAAAATGACCCAAAAGAAGAGGGATCAGGCAGCAACGATCCTCCCCAGCCCCCGACCCCTCCCCAAATCCCCCGATGGCTGCTGGGAGGCTGGAAAAAGCCCTGGAAAAGCAAAAGCCCTGCGAGGTGGGAGAGGGATCTTGAGGAAAAGGGGAGGGTTTGGGGTAAAAACAGAGGAAAAGGAGGGAGGTGGGAGGGGAAGGTGTCGCTCACCTTCTCGGATCCATGGAGGAAGTCGTTGAGGGCCTGGGGATCGCTGTGGGGACAACAGACGGAGCCGTTACTTGGGAAAACCGGGGGGCTCGGGGGGTTTAGGGAGGGTCAGAACCCTCTCAGGGGGATCCAAACCCCTTCCAGGGGGATCCAAACAACTTCCAGGAGGATTTAAACCCTTCCAGAAGGACCCAAACCCCTTCCTGGAAGATCTAAACCCTTCCAGTAGGATTCAAACCTACTCCAGGAGGATCCAAAGCCACCCAAGAGGACCCAACCTCCTTCCAGGAGAAGCCAAACCTCTTCCTGGAGGATCTAAACCCCTTCCAAAGGGATCCAGTAATTCCAGAAGGATCTAACCCACTCTCAGGAGGATCCACAGTCATTCCAAAAGGATCTAAACCCCTGCCAGGGGGATCCAAACCCTCCCAGGGGTCCCAAGCCACTCCCAGCAGGATCCAACCCCTTCACAGACGATCCAAATCCACCCATCAGGAGGGATCTGGCGATCTGGAGCCCCTGTGGTAGGTTATGTTGGTGGGAAAAGCTCTGGTGGTGGACAGGAAGGAGGCTAGGACCCCTTCTTCCTGCCTCTGGCCCCACAACAGAGACCAAGGAAGCAGCGAGAAACCCCTGAGGAACCTCAAGGAATCAAGGAGGAGCCTCAAGGATCTGAGAGTAACTGGTGACTAATCTCTAAGGAACCTCAAGGATCCATTAAGAACTCCTGAGGAATCCTTGAGGAACCTCAAGGAACTGTGAGGAACCCCTGAGGAACCTTTGAGGAACCTCAAGAAACTGAGGAACTGCTGGGAAACATTAAGGAGCTGTAAGGAATCTCAAGGATCTGGTGAGGATCCTCAAGAAACCAGTGAGGAATCTCAAGGACCTGTGAGGAACCTCCATGAACTGTGAAGAACCTCTGAGGAACCTCAAGGAAACCCCAAGGAACTGGTGAGGAGTCTCTGAGAAATTTCAAAGAACTGCAAGAAACCAGCGAGTAACCTTATGGACCCATGAGAAGCTTCAAGGAACTGGTGAAGATCCTCATGGGACTGGGAGGAACCAGTGAGGAACCCCTGAGGAACTTCAACGAACTGGGAGGAACTGGTGAAGAATCTCAATGAACCTTGAGGAACCCCTGAGAAAGTGATGAGGAACCACAGGGAAGATCCTCAAGGAACCCCTGAGGAACCTCCGTTAACCATGAGAAACCCCTGAGGAACCTAAAGGAATCAGTGGGGTATTGGTTAGGAACCTCAAGGGACTGCGAGGAACCTCTGAGGAACCAGTGAGAAATCCTCAAGGAACCATGAGGAGCCTCAAGGAACTGTGAGGAACCAGCGAGGAAGCGGTGAGGAAGCCCCCAGGCAGCAGCGAGCAGCTACTCACCAAATTACATCTAGCAGGCACCGGCCGTCTTCATCATCCATGACAACTGCAAGGAGAGGTGAGAGACNGGGGCTTCATGTGGCCCAGGGGGTTTCGTGGATGCAAAGCCCTTTGTGGTCACAGGGATAAGTGGCCACAAGAAGGCTTAGTGGCCACAGGGTCCTTTGCGGTCACAGAGAGCTTTGTGGCTACAGGGCCCTTCATGGCCACAGGGAGCTTTGTGGGAAACCCAGCCCCTAAAATGGGGAAAAAAGCCTCCATAATGGGGAAAAAACCCCTAAAATGGGAAAACCAGTTTTAAAATGGGAGGGAAAAGGCTCTAAATGGGAAATGCAGCTCCTAAGTGGAAAACCTGGCCCTAGAATAGGAAAAAAAGCTCTAAAATGGGAAAAAATACCCTGAAATAGGAAAAACAGTTCTAAAACAGGGGAAAAGGGCTCTAAATGGGAAAAACAGACTCTAAAAAGCCTCTAAACTGGGAAAACTGGCCCCTAAAATGGGAAAAAAATCCCTTGAGATTGGAAATCCAGAACCTGAACTGGAAATCCAGACCCCAAACTGGGGAAAAAAGGGTCTAAAAGGAGAAACGCAGTCCCTAACATGGGAAAAGCAGCTCTGAACTGGGAAATCCAGAACCTGAACTGGAAATCCAGACCCCAAACTGGGGAAAAAAGGGTCTAAAAGGAGAAACGCAGTCCCTAACATGGGAAAAGCAGCTCTGAACTGGGAAATCCAGAACCTGAACTGGAAATCCAGACCCCAAACTGGGGAAAAAAGGGTCTAAAAGGAGAAACGCAGTCCCTAACATGGGAAAAGCAGCTCTGAACTGGGAAATCCAGAACCTGAACTGGAAATCCAGACCCCAAACTGGGGAAAAAAGGGTCTAAAAGGAGAAACGCAGTCCCTAACATGGGAAAAGCAGCCCCTGCACTGGGAGATCCGGCCACTACGGTGGGGGAAAGGGGTCTCAAAGGGGAAAAGCAGCCCCTGCACTGGGGACTGCAGCCCCCAGAAGGGGAAGAGAGGGTCGGAAGCGGGAGGAGCCCCCAGGGGGTCCCTGCACAACCCCCCAGCCCGACGGGCGACTCGGCCCCGAAGCGTTGGGAACGCAGAGAGTTCCCAGGCTTTGCCGTGCCGCCGGATTCGGAACATTCCGGCGCTATTTTTGTCGCCCAAATCCCCACCGATTCCTCCTCTGCCGCCCTTGCCCCATCTCCCGGGCCCGGGGGGCTCCGATGCACCCCCTGACCCGAGAGGCTCTCCGGGCGGCTGACGCACCGGGAGCAAAGTCTTCAAGGAGAAAGCGGGGCTTCAGTGAGGAGCCCCAACTCTGGGGACTTTCCCTCCAAAACCGAGCGCCGCCGGGTCCTGAAGTCCCCTCCAAACGGCCCATTCTGGGGCCCCTCGTCGTGACTGCACTGGGGCGGGCGCACGGACCCGAGGCACCGCTCCATCCTCATCCCAAACCCCCCGTGACGGTGAATTGGGATTTTACTACTTCCTCATTGCAAAGACCCTCTAACTTACAGTTCATTTCCTACTTCTTAATGCCAACAGCCCCCACGTTGACATTTGATTGCCATTTTGTAGTCGAACGTCCCCACACTCACATGGAATTTTCATTTTTCATCCCCAAACCCCCCACACCCACGTGGAATTCTGACTTTTGATTCCAAAAAAACCCCCGTGGAATTGGCATTTTGCTCTTTGGATTACATTTTTTCATTAACACCTACCAACATTTCACTCATTTCTGGTTTTCAGTTTTAAAAAGCCCACTAAATTCTACTTAATTTTGGGGTTTTGATGAAAAAATTTCACAAAACTGAATGTATTTGGACTTCAAAACTCCTCCAAATTGAAATTTACTTCTTTTTCAGTAAGAAAATCCAACAAAATTTCATGGTTTTTTCAATTTCAGAAAAAGGTTAAAGAGTGATGAAAAAACCTCAAAATAGCAGCAGAATTTTAATCCCAAATCTCTTCTAGGATGATGAAACCAAAATTCAGGGTTTGAAAATTGGGAGAAATCCTGGAAAATTTGTCAGTAACAAAGAAAATTTTGGAAATTTCTGGGATTTTAAAGCACATTTCAGAGAATTTGCAGAAAATGTCAGAGAAATCAAAGTATTTGTTCAGATTTTGAAGAATTTGTTTAATTTGGAGAAAAATTCTGGGAACTTGGAAAAAATTTCAGAGAATTCAAAGAAAATATATGAAAACACCCCCAAAATTCCCAGAACTGTGGGCTGTTTTCTTCTCCAAATGATTTCCAGATCCTCCTCCTCCTCCTCCCGACAGCAGCTGGGAGTAAATTCTCTATTTTAGGGGGAAATCCTTCTGTTGGGGCAAAAATCCCCATTTTTGAGGAAAAATCCCACTTTGGGGTTGAAAAATCCCCTTTTAGAGGGGAAATTTCCTTTCTGGGAGTGAAAAGTCTGGTTTTGGGGGAAAAGAATTTATTTTTAGAAGAAGAAATCAATTTTGGGGAGAAACATCCCTTTGGGGGGCAAACATTCCCTTTTGGGGTGAAAATTTCATTCTTGAGAGAAAAAAATCCCTTTTGGGTGGGGAAAGATCCATTTTTTTTTTTTGGAAAAATCTTTCTTTTGGTGGGAAAACCCTGTTTTTGGAGGAAAAATCCCTTTTAGGGGTTGAAAACTCCCTTTTGGGGAGGAACATTTCCCTTTTGGGGGAAAAAATTCCCTTTGGAGAGTGAAAATGTCATTTTTGAGGGGGAAAGATCCTCTTTGTGGGGGAAAAATCCTTTTTTGAGTGCAAATTCCATTTTAGGAGGAAAACTTCCCATCTGAGAGAAAAAACTTGAGTTTTTAGGCAGAAAATGTCATTTTTGGGGGAAAAAATCCTTTGTGGGGGAAAAATTCCCTTTGTGCGGGTGAAAATTCCCTTTTGGGGGAAAAATCCCTTTCTGGGTGGAAAAAGCCCCTTTTTGGGGGCCTCGGATTAGGAAACAGTTGGAAAAGTGGAAATAAACTGACCAAATCCCGATGTTGGGGGGGAGAGGTGCCGGCACCGAAGGAGTTTTTAATCCTAAAAGCTGCTGCCTGGAAATCTGGGGTAAAACGGGAGAGAAATGGGGAATCTGGGAGCCAAATGGGACATAAATGGGGAATCTGGGGGTGAAACGGGAGAGACAGAGGGAATCTGGGGTAAAATGGGAGAGAAATGGGAACTGCAGGGAGGAATTTGGAGGAAACTTTCAATACCAGAGCAAAACCTTTGAATTCCTGGGGGGGAACGGCCCCGCAGATCCCTGGAGCCCCAAGGGAGCCCTTCGATCAACTCCTGAACCCCAGCTCACCCCATAAAACCCCAAAGAACCCCCCAAACACCAGATCTCCCCAGCTCACCCCATAAAACCCCAAAGTACCCCCCAAACACCAGATCTCCCCCTCAAGCCCCAAATGACACCCTAGAGGCCACCAACTGCCCCCTTGAGCCATCTCTTACAGCCCCTAATAGCCCCCCGGACACTCCAGTCAGCCCAGGTCACCCCCTAAAGCCTCAGTCTCCCCAAACCATCCCCTTCTGCCCTAAATCACCTCCTAGAACCCCAAATCACCCCTAAAGCCTTAAAAGCGTCCCCCCCAAGCCATCCCCCAAATCCTCGTGAACCCCTAAAGCCTCAAATGACCCCCTGCAGCCCTAGATCACCTTCTCAAACCCTAAATCACCTCCTGAACCACCCCAAAAGCCCCACATCTCCCCCTGGAACCTCAAATCACCCCCTGAATCACCCCTAAATCCCAAGATCACACCCTAAAGACCCAAACTGTCCCCTCAAACCATCCCCTCCAGCCCCAAATCACTCCCTTGAACCCCAAACCAGCCCTAAAGCCCCAGTTCACCCCCTAAAGCATCAAGTATCTCCCTGGAACCCCAAGTCACCCCCGAAGTCCCAAATTGCCCCCTAAAATCTCAAACTACACCCTTAGGGGTCCAAACTGTCCCCTCAAACCATCCCCAGACCCCCAAATGATCTTCTTGAACCACAAATCAGCCCCTAAATCACTTCTTGAGCCCCAAATCACCCCCTCAAGCCTCAAATGACCCCCAAATCACTGACACACCCATAAAGCCCTGAACTGTCCCCTCAAACTGTTCCGTAAAGCCCCACATCTCCCTCTGAAGCCCCAAATCAGCCCCTAAGCCACTTATTGAGCCCCAAATTAACCCCTAAAACCCCAAACTGTCCCCTGTAACCAGCCCCAAATCACTCCCTTGAACCCTAAATCAGCCCTAAGGCCCCAAATCACCCCCTAAAAGCCCAAATTACATCCTTAGAGACTCCAACCGGCCCCTCAAACCACCCTCTAAAGCCCCAAATCTCCCCCTGGAACCCCAAATCAGTCCCTAAAACTCCCAATCAGCCCTAAATCACCTCTTGAGCCCCAACTCACCCTCTAAATTCCCAAATATCCCTGATGAGCCCCAACTTGTTGCCTTCAGTGATCCCCTAAGACCCCTAATCTCCCCTAAAGCCACAAAACCATCACCCCAAACCACCTTCTAAACCCAGGATCATCCTGCAAAACCCCAAATCAGCCCCTGAATCACCTCTTGAGCCCCAAATCACCCCCTAAAGCATCAGCTCACCCCCTAAAATCTCAAATTGTCCCCTAAAGCACTAAATCACCCCCTAAAACCCCAAACCAGCCCCATAACCCCCAAATTGGTCCTAAAGCCCTAAACTGTCTTCTGGAACCATCCCCTGCAGCCCCAAATGGCCAGAAACTGCCTTGTTTAACCCCAAAACAGCCCCATTGGCACTGGCACCCAGTCCCTTTGGGATTTTCCAGCCTCAGTCGACACAAAATAACCCCCCAAACCCTCAATTTCTGGGTGCTCAAGGATGGACGTTTCCCCCAACCCTGACGGGACAAGGAAAAACCCTTAAAAAACCCTCAAAATAAGATACTTCCAGGTGAAATTTGGGGAAATCTCCCCAAACTGGGGAAAATTCCACTGAATTTGGGGAAAATCCCACAAAATTTGCATCCAAAACCCCAAAGTTTGAGGAAAACCCTTCAAATTTTAAGGGAAAACCCAAAATCTGAGGAAATTCCTCAAAATTAGGGAAACAGACTACAAATTTATGGAAAATCCCACAGAACTTGAGAAACCACAAAGGTTGAGGAAAAACCTCCAGAGTTTAGGGGGGGAAATGATAACATTAGGGGGGGAAAAAACCCAAAATATGGACAAAAAAAAAAACAAAATGGGGGGGAATGCTCAAGATTTAAGGAAAATTCCCCAATATTTTTTGAAACCCCCTAAAATTCAGGGGAAAACCCCCATATTTGAGAAATCCCACAAAATTTGGGGGGGAATCCCATAATTTGAGGAGAAGTCTGAAATGTTGGGGGAAAATGCAAAAATGTGGGGAAATTCCCAACATCTGGGGAAAACCATCTACAGTTTAGCTGAACCCCTCAAAAATTGAGGAAAAACTCATTAAATTTAGCGAAATCCTAAACGTAAGGAAAATCCCTCAAAAGTTGGGAAAAATTCACAAACGTTGAGGAAAATCTCCCCACAATCTGAGGAAAATCCCCCAAAATCTGAGGAAAATCCCCCCCAAATCTGAGGAAAATCCCCTCAAATAATCTGAGGACAATTCCCCCCAAAATCTGAGGAAAATCACCTAAAATGAGGACAATTCCCACAGAAGTTGAGGAAAATCCCCCACAATCTTGAGAAAATCCTCCCAAAATTAAAAACATCCCACAAAAGTGATGCAAATTCTCACAAAAGTAGAGGAAAATCCCCCCAAAAAGGGAAAATCCTCCAAAAACAAGGAAAATCCCCCCAAAATGAGGAAAATTCCCAGAAAAAGAGGAGAATCCCCCCAAAATACGTGGAAAACCTGCAAATTTGCAGAAAAACGACAAACCAGAGGAAAATCCCCCCAAATGTGGGGAACACCCCCCCAATTCCAGGTTTTGTTTCCCAGAACCTCCAGAACTGTCCCAAAAGTTCAGGATGGGGGGAACCGCCGGCGCGGGGCCGGAGCAAATGAAAACTAGGAAAGGATTTGCACAACGAGTTTATTGGGCTGCTGCTGGGGGGCACGGCGGGGGCTCCCAGAGCGGCTCTGTCACCCCAAAACCTCCTTCGGACCCCAAAGGCTGCTCTCTGACCCCCACAATCAGTTTTTCACCCCAAACGCTGCTTTTTGGCTCCCCAAAAGCCACATTCTGGTCCCAAAAGGCACTTTCTGACCCCCCCAAAGCCACTCTGTGACCCCAAAACCCACTTTTTCACCCCAAATGCTGCCTTTTGACCCCAAAAGCCACGTTCTGACCCTAACCACTGCTTTGTCCATCCAAAATCCACTATCAGACCCCCCAAAAGCCACTCTGTGACCCCAGAAGCCACTTTCAGGCCCCAAACCCCACTTCTTCATCCCCAAAACTGCTTTGTCACCCGAAAATCTGCTTTCAGACTCCTCAAAAAGTCACTTTCAGACCCCAAAAGCCACTTTGCATCCCCAAACCTGATTTTTCACCCCAAAAGCCACTTTCAGACCCTCAAATCTGCTTTTCCATCCCCTAAAGTTGCTCTTTGACCCCTCAGAGCAGCTTCTTGACACCAAAGCCAATCCTCAACACCCCCAAACCCACTTTTCGACCCCAAAAGCCCTGTTTGGGCCCCAAAAGTTGCTTTTTTATTCCCCAAACCACTTTCAGACCCCAAAAGTCACCTCCAGCCCCCTCTGAAGCTGCTTCAGAAGTCCCCCAAGCCCACTTCTGGACCCCAAAAGTCTACTTTTGGAACCCCGAACCCACTTTCTCACCCCAAAAGTCACTGTTTTATTCCCAGAACCACGTTTGGACCCCAAAAGTCACTTTCAGACACCCCCAAAGCCACTTCATGACCCCCCAAACCACTTCACAACCCCCAAAATCCACTTTCTCATCCCAAATGCCGCCTTTTTACTCCCCAAACCACTTTAGAGACCCCAAAAGTCACTGCCAGACCCCCGCAAAGCCACTTCTTGACCCCGAAAGTCAACATTTTGACCCCCAAAGCCACTTCACAACCTCCCAAACTGACCTTTTTATACCCAAAACCTTTTTCAGACTCCTAAAGCCGCTTTCAAAACTCTCTGAAATAGCTTCATGAGTCCCCCAAAGCCACTTTTGGACCCCAAAAACCACAACTCCCCAAACCCACTTTTTAATTCTCAAAACCACTTTCAGACCCCAAAAGCTGCTTCGGGGGCCCCCAAATCCACTTTCTGACCTCAAAAGTCAACATTTTGACCCCCACATCCACTTCTTCACCCCAAAAGCCAGTTTTTTAATTCCCAAAACCACTTTCAGATCCCAAAACTCAATGCCTGGATCAAAAAAGCCACTTGGAGACCCCCCCAGACTCACTTTTTCAACCCAAAAGTCACTTTTTTATTCCAAAAACCGCATTCAGACCCCAAAAGCCATCTTCTAGACCCCTCAAATCAGCTTCAGGAGCCCCCAAACCCACTTTCGGACCCCAAAAGTCACTTTTAGATGCCCCTGAAGCAGCTTCAGGAGCCCCCCCAAGCCTACTTTTTACCCCAAAAGTCACTTTCTGATCCCAAAAGTCAACTTCAAATCCCCTCAAAATCCACTTTACTGCCTCTCAAAGCCAGTCTTTCACCCCAAAAAAAGCGTTTTTACTCCCCAAACCACTTTCAGACCCCAAAAGGCACTTCAGGACCCCTTTCAAAGACACTTCTTGACCCCAAGCGTCAATGTTTTGACCCCCAAAGCTGCTTTCTGACCCCAAAACCACTTCACAGCACCCCCAAAGCCACTTTTTCACCCCACACGTCACTTTATTCCAAACACACTTTTAGACCCCAAAAGCCACCTCCAGACCCCCCTGAAGCTGCTTAATGAGCCCCCCACACCCATTTCTGGACCCCAACAGTCAACATTTTGACGCCCAAATCCACTTTCTCACCCCAATAGCTGCTTCAGGAGCCCCCAAACCCACTTTTCAAACTGCAAAGTTCTGTATGAACACCAAAAGTCACTTCATGACCCCCATAAAGCCACTTTTTCACCCCAAAAGACACCTTTTTATCCCCCAAACGCCACTTCAGAACTCCCAAACCCACTTTTTCACCCCAAAAAGCAATGTTTATGATCCCCCAAATCTACTTTTTCAACCCAAAAGCCGCCTTTTTATTCTCAAAACCACTTTCAGACCTCAAAAGCCACCTTCAGATGCCCCTGAAGTCCCTTGAGGGGACCCTCAAACCCACTTTTTGACCCCAAAAGTCACCTTCGCTTTAGAATTCCCCCAAATCCACCTTTTCACCCCAAAAGCCACGTTTTTATTCCCAAATCACTTTCAGACCCCAAAAGTCGCCTCAGAAATCCCCAAAAGTCACTTTGGGAGCCCCCAAAAAGTCAGTATTTGCGTCCCCAAATTCACTTTTGCCACCCCCAAAATCAACATTTGAGCCCCATATCCACTTCTTCATCCCAAAAGCTGTTTTATTCCCAAATCACTTTCAGCCCCCAAAAACTGCTTCAAAAGCCCCCAGAAGTCAACTCTTTGACCCCCAAAGTCCCGTTTGGACCTCTAGAGCCGCCTGGGGACACCCCCCAACCCTGCCTCCCCAGCCACTGCTCCTGTGCTGAGAGATTAGGGGCAGGGGATAGTTGTGGGGGTTAATTATGGGGTTTAACTAGTTATTGGGGATTGCTTTCTTATGGGGCTTCAGTTAGGGAGCTTAATTAGTTGTGGGGTCGGTTAGTTATGGTGTTTAACTAGTTATAGGGGTTGGCTATGGGGGCCAGTTAGTTCTGGGGGTTTAGTTTAGGGGTTGGTTTGTTTTGGGATTTAATTAGCTATGGGGGTTCAGTTATGGGAGTCAGTCCATTATGCAGATTAGTTATGGGGCTTCAATTATGGGGGGTGCCTAGTTATGGGGGTTTAGCTATGCAGCTTCAGGCAGACTTTAATTAGTTAAGGGGCTTGGTGATGGGGTTTAACTAGTTATGGGGGTTCTGTCATGGGGGCTGGTTCATTCTGAAGGATGGGTAGTTATGAGGTTTAAGTAGTTATGGGGGTTCAGTTATAGGGTTTAATTAGTTATGGGGTTTCCTTACAGGAGTCAGTTAGTTCTAGATTAATTCTAACGGTTGGTTCTGTGACTCAGTTATGAGAGTCAGTTAGTCACAGGGGTTCAGTCCTAGTGGTTGGTTAATTCTAAGGGCTTCTTTACAGGGGTTAGTTAGTTACGGAAGTTGGTTATGGGGGGGTCTCTTACAGGGGTTTTGTTATGGAACTTGGGTTAGTTACGGGGGGTTTGTTCTAGAGTTTTAGTTATGAGGGCTAATTGCAGTAGTTTGCTAGTTATGGGGGTTTACTTACAGGGGTTGGTTAAGAGGATTTAGTTATGGGGTTTGTTTTTATGGGGGTTTTATTCACAAAGCTTGGTTATAGGGGTTTATTTACAGAGATTGTTTGGTTATGAGGGCTGGTTAGTTACAAGGGTTAGTTATAGTGGTTTATTTACAGGGGCTGAGTAGTTATAAGGGTTTGTTACAGGGGCTTCCTAGTTATGGGGGGCTGTTCTTAGGGTTATGGGGGTTTATTTACAGGGACTGGACAGTTAAGGAGGCTGGTTAGTTATGAGAGTTAATTACACAGATGGTTTAG
This sequence comes from Rhinopomastus cyanomelas, assembly GCA_013400115.1. Classification (NCBI taxonomy): domain Eukaryota; kingdom Metazoa; phylum Chordata; class Aves; order Bucerotiformes; family Rhinopomastidae; genus Rhinopomastus; species Rhinopomastus cyanomelas. Next base: position 40,765 of record VXBP01002124.1, on the reverse strand, counting down.
GGATGAAGGCTGGCTAGTTACAGGGGTTTATTCTAAGGAGCTGGTTAGTTGAGGGGGCTGGTTCGTTATGTGGGTCTGTTACAGAGCTTTATTTACAGGAGGTGATGAGTTAAGGGGGCTGGTTAGCCCTGGGGGACGGGGTACTATGGCCGCTTGTTGTGGAGGTTGCTCACAGAGCGCTGTCACGGGGGGTCGTTCAGCCCAGG
>VXBP01002116.1:0-24929 GCA_013400115.1 Rhinopomastus cyanomelas | reverse complement strand
GGGCCCTGCTGATGCAGCCATGCGATCGGTCTCCATCTTGGATCCCGCATGTGACTGGGACTATGCGGCTGCTCACTGCCCTTGCAGGGAGACTGATCAGCAGGAAGAGAGGCTGTTTGTCATTTCTGCCACTGAGAAAGACTGGAGGCGCTTAAGTTTTGGGGGAGAACTCCTTCGTGCTTAGCTGAAGAAAGCAGAAGGACTTGAGAATCCTTAAACCTTGGATCCGAAAGACACAGACTGGGTTCTTTGTTTGAAATGCATGCCAGGCTGCACCGTGGGATGCTGAGCAGTCAGGCCATCCCGAGAGCGCTGAGCTGGAGAAGCTACGCTGAAGAATTGAAGATTTCACCAGTCTACAAACAGTTTGGGTCTCACTGTACCGCAGATGGGGGTGATGCATGAATAACAGAGAGGGTGGTGGTACTCGTCTCTACTTGACTGACCTGCTCTTTTCCCTCAGATCTCTAATGTGAAAGAAGACCCAAGGCCCAAACGATAGTGACCTCCCATTATACTTTTCTCAGAATGTGTGAAGGCGTTTGTGACACGGTCTCTAGTTTGTGTGGGCTCACTTGTGTAGCCTTTTCTTCCTTTCTGTACACAGTTACAGAGTTAATAAACCTTTTTACCAGTTTCCCCTAAGCTATCCATTGTCTGGCAAATTTATCCGAGATGCCATCGAGACCTCACTGCTTTGCTTTCTTTTCCTTTATCTTAAATTGTGGTCTTGAACCCACCACACACTGCAATTGCCCAGGCTAAACCTCTGGTCTTCCACACCTCAAAAATGCAGGAGAATGAATAGACTCTGAGACAATGAGTCACAAAATGCAGAAAGTTCCCCTGACTAGCTCTACAGTAATTCCTTCTTTTTGTTTGTCCTAGCTCTTATCATGAGCCATTAAAATCATACACTTTTGTAACCACAGCAGGTTCCTACTGCCCCTCAGGGCACTACGGGCTGTCTCATCTCATTTCATTAATTACATTTCATGACTGCTGTGGGTCAAGGGTTGGAGAAGGAAGCAGTATCCAATTTCAGAGAGCTGCAACAATCCCTGAGACATCAACAAGAAAAAGGTTTGGTTAAAATAAACCAACCCAACTAACAAAAAGGGTCAGCCAGGAAATATCTGCTGTGGAACTTGAATCGCTCCTAATAAAATAATAAGAAGGCATCAGAGGTGCGAGGACAAGTGCTAGTAAAAATAAAAGGGGAAGCACATTTTAAATGAAACAAAGGGGAAGCGCTGAGCACATTTTGCTGTTTCAGTATAATGACAGCAGCAAAATCCTTCCTGCATTGTCTAAAGGAGGTGACAGGCAGGGGACTCCTAAGGGAAAGTGTCGCTGTCGAAATGCAAACCTGGGCTTTGGCCTTTCAGGTGATGCAGTGTCACCCTGGAGGAAGAGGTAGTGGAAAGAATTCAACGCAGAACTTGCCTTGAGAGCCTGGCTGTCTCAATATCAGGGAGCCCTTTTGATCCTTTGCAGTAACTGTGAGGAACTGAGAGAAGAGCACAGATTCGTATCAAGGGATCTGAGACCGCTTGTGTTAGAAAGATGCCAAGTTTTCCCTGCTGTTTCTGTGATGGGTGGGATGGTACGAACCCTGTGCCATCCAGGCAGGGAAAACAGTAGATAGAATATATTGAGTTTTTCTCAGTATTTCTCAAATCTCACTTCCAGACGCTAAACCTGACAGTGTACAGTTCCTAAGTGGCATGAAAAGGCATAGAAGAACGGGGAGGAAAACTGTTTCTGAAGTGCCTGGTGCACTGCCTGCTCCCGCAGTTGGTACAGACCTACTCCTGGTAAGGGGACAGGGAGGAGGGGGAAGAAAATCTTCAGTAGTATGCATTTATGTCACAGGAACTGGGGATGACCTTTTGAGAGTCTTTTCAACCTTCTTCAGCTGGACAAAGGCTATTGCATAGAATAGCATTGCTTAATCAAAAATAGATGTCTATCACTAGGGAAGTAATTTGCATCTTATTCCTAGCAGAGACTAGACAGCAGCTTGTTTTCTCCATCTCCCCCTGTCCTATACACTCATTATTTCCCTCATCCTACCTACTAGTGCCTTTGTGCTGTGCTAGAAAACGGCAGGCGGTGCCACTCTCAGGCTCGGCTGCCAAAGGAGCTGCCAGGAGGTTATTTCCTGCACCCCAAGCTGCTGCACTGTCACTTATGCCAGTACCAAAAGTGATATCCAAACTGGAAACCAAACCATCATTTGTATCCAGTGTTTTACATTAGTCCTCCAGGCTGCAGGGGTTTTCATTCCAGGCAATCATTCAACTCAAGTCACCCACATCTGACCTATGCCCAGCCCTGACAAGCCACTGGACTCATAACCTCCGTACTTTCTTCCCACGTTCTCAGTGACTCTCCACATCCAGGCTGTGCTTCCCATCACTCTCTACACCAAGCCCTGGGACAACGCTGCCACCTAAATTTATCACATAAACCAATGCATCTTCACAAGTTATAAACATCATGCCATGATCTTAATTCTTTATAATTTCAAAACCAAAATCTTTTCACTGAAAGGGTTATAGAATCATGGAAACATAGAATCAAGCCCAGGGAGGAGGTTGAGTCATCATCCCTGGATGTGTCTAAAGACCATTCAGATGTGGTGTTTAGAGACAGAGGTTAGTGGCTAACTTGGCAGAGTAGGGTTATTGGTTGGACTTCATGATCTCAAGGGTCTTTTCCAACTTGAGTGATTCTATGATTCCATGAAAACCCAAGAAAATAAACTTTTTGATTTGTTCTAATTTTCTTTCCCTCCTGGTTATCTTCTTGCACAGGTTTTGACAGCAACATTTTCTTACCCAATTTGGGACCAATTAAGAAAGAAAAGGCTCAAAGACTTTTCAGGGTAGAAGATTTTCTTTCAGTTTTCCTGAAAACTAATACGGTTTTCTGGCATTGCCAGTGTTACCTTCGAATCCTGACATTTGCAATTGCAGTAGCTCCTTGCAAACTCGAACAACGGGTGTGTGAAGAAGATTCAATGTTCACAAGGGAATGAGTTTTACTGAGTCCCTCTTACTGACTAACTGCATATCCAGAAATAAACCCAAGCAAAACAGATCTGCTTGCTTGTAAATTAACAGCCTGGAAATGATTAGTGTCTTGGTACATTATTGTCATTGTAAGTAACATGAGTAAAATGTTACGTATCGTCTCGTAAAGCACAAACGCATTTTCTTAATGAGAAGAACCAGAAAGCCCAAAACATAAGTATGTATATGTATATGTGGGATTTTAGGAAGCCTCTGAATATTTAATTGAATAAATGAATTCTAATTGTTCAACTTTATAAGCCAATAGGAACTGACCTTTGGGGATCTCACCATCTAAATTGCTCGTTTAGTACAAGGATGCCAATTACAGGCACGGGCACTGCAAGTACTAACACACGGTACTAACATTCTTAATGTGCTTAAGTCAAAATTCCTAAATTATCTCCACAAGGCTCCAGCTCTGATCATGTCCCTCATGTTCAACACAGTTTTGCTCTAAAAGAAGTACGATGATCCCTACATTTGACTCCGTGATTCCCTTCCAAATGTCCTTAACTGACACGTATCTGAATAAAAGAGCTGCCATTCTTGGTTCCATTTCAGTGTGTCCTTTACCTGTTCATCCTTTAGCATCACACCTAAACACTAAGCAAGTCAAGCTGTGCCTTTGTTTATATCTGTTAGAAACCTGCCTCTCAAAACAGCGCTTGGAGCACTGAAGGTACACTCGATCCCAGCACTTCCCATAGGGTTTCATATTTAAAAGTGAGAGCAGAAACTGACCCTAGAAGCCCAGTATGAACCCAGACACAAGTGCTCTGTGCAACAGAACACAAACACAGCTCCTTCCCCAGTGTTGTGACAGACAAACAAGAGACAAGCACAGACAGGTGACCCACAAAAAAAGGCATTCTCAGACTGAAATAGGAACGACTTTTCTGTACATAAATGACAAAGTTGGGAAGGGGTGGGGTAAAAGAAGTGCTGCAAGCGTTCTGTCTTTTACAAACAGTATTTCTTTTGCTTTTATAATGTGACAGCATCCTCATTCTTCACCTGCTTGTCCTCAGTGGCAGAAGTGTAGAGGTGTCAGGTGTCAGCAGGACACAGGAGCAGCATGGCTGGTCAGGGAGGGGTAAGACTTGGAGTACAAAAAGGGATCCTGCCCACCCTCTCTGGAAATGCTGAACTGGAGGCAAGGAAAGAATGGAAAGCAATGCACACAGGAACACTCACCTTTCTGCTACTTTGGACATCTTTAAACAGTGTCTCTCTATCTGCATGTTCAAAAAAGTTATCTGAGGAGAGAGATGAGTGGACATTAACAATCCATGAGCTCTAAAGCAAGCGCTAATCACGTTCCAAAATGCTATTGATTTCTCTTTCCAAACAGCCTCAAAGTAACTCAGAAGGAAATGGAACCCTTCCCTTGGCATTAGAAGCAGCTCATTAACTTCTTCCAAGAGGAGTCTCACATTTCCTACTGTGAAGCCCCAGGAGAAGCTTCAGAAAACAATTAAGAGTAGGAAGGGCACACAGTTGGGGTTGAAGGTCCCAAACTTCTCAGAGTGCAATGTAATCATCATTCTCTTCCTTTACTCTAACTGACTTGCATCACAAGACCAATAAGGGGTTTACAGCATATTTGCACTCTGCTGTGAATTAGTTCCTCATAGTACTCTGTAGCCTGTGTTGTCATTGATGTGGAAAACACGGAAAAAGATTGAGAAATGTAGTTCATGTTCCGTTCAGAAGATGACTCTGAAACTGTCTGCCCAGGATGTCTGTAACGTTGCCTTTACTAAAATGCTGACCTAGCAATTCCTGCCTGTACTTCAGTGAATGCTGTCTGTTGAAGGAAAGTAATTTTGAGGGAGAGCTACCTGTGCCAAGGCAGGGTTGGCCATTCCTTGGAGTCATTGTGCAAACAACCTTTTCTGAGTTTCCTAAAAGCTCGGTATAGCCCAAAAGTCACACGCTAGATGTTGCCTTTGCTCATCAGCGATCCTCAGCCTGTACCCCAGAGTGCAGTGACTTCTTCCCTAGGCTTTGTCACCATCCACTTTGCAGACATTGCAGTGAACTGGAAATTAATTTGTCTAGAGGTGCACAGACAGAACACCAGTAGATTCAAAGGTGAGTACTACCCATAATCACCTTACAGCTGCACTGCTCAAGTGAGATGTCCCCGCTTGTTGTAGGGGTGTTGGACTAGATGACCCTTAGAGGTCCCTTCCAACCTAATACATTCTATGATTCTAGTTAATACATATATACCTTTAAACACCACTTTACATGAAGGATGGGAGGTAAAGCATGCAAGTGTTTTTCCTGACATGTCAATAACTTTATGTTTTCAGGCACATTGTTCTTTTCTTTCTGAAAACAGTCACACAGAATCACAGAACATTAGGGATTGGAAGGGACCTTGAAAAATCATCTTCTGGTCCAAGCCCCCTGCCACAGCAGGATCACCGAGATCAAGTCGCACAGGAACATGTCCAGGCGGATTTCAAATGTCTCCAGAGAAGGAGACTCCACGACACCCCTGGGCAGCCCCTTTCAGTGCTCTGTCACCCTCACTGGGAATAAGTTCCTTCTCATACTGATGTGGAACCTATCATTAGATGCCACTGAGAAGAGCCTGGCTCCATCCTCCTGACACCCACCCTCACATATTTATACACATTAATGAGGTCACCCCTCAGTCTCCTTTTCTCCAAGCTAAAGAGACCCAGCTCCCTCAGCCTTTCCTCATAAGGGTGATGTTCCACGCCCTTCATCATCTTCGTTGCTCTGTGCTGGACTCTCTCCAGCAGCTGTGTGTCCTTCTTGAACTGAAGGGCCCAGAACTGGACACAATATTCCAGATGCAGTCTCACCAGTGCCGAGCAGAGAGTAGAGGGGGAGGAGAACCTTTCTCAATCTGCTAAGCACCCCCATTCTGATCCACCCCAGGATGCTATTGGCTTTCTTGGCCACAAAAGCACATTGGTGGCTCATGGTCATCCTGCTGTCCGCCAGGACACCAAATTCTCAGAAGAGTTTCCGTACAGCTAACTACTTACTTGCTTCCGGAAGTCTTCTTTTGTAGTTTTGCGTGCAGGTCGCGAGGGCACGTGCACAGGGCTTTGCGGCTGGGACTCCTCTGTAACTCCATACACTGACTGCGAGGAGCAAATGAGCAAAGAAGAGAGATGTTGGCATTTCAGTCTGTTACGGAACGAGGAGGAGTGCGGTATGCAAAGCACTAAGGTAATAAGCAAACGATTTCCTACTGTTATTATCCACACAGGTCAGTAATCATTCAGCCTGGAGCAAAGTTTACAGATTAGACCACGCTTGCAGATTTCTGCGCTTGGAAAATCAGCCAGCACGTTAATAAAATAATTTATTTCACATGTTAAAACACAGCTGATTGATTTTTAGGTGCTCTGGAGGCTGCGTGTCAATGTTTGCAGGATCTACACTGGGAGCGGTAACTGTGGTGAACCAAGTGGTGAAAGAAAATACGGGAAGCTAATTAGGACTGCCATCGTTCACTTTGAATAAGTTTTGCTATAAAACTGCACACACTCTGGCACAGGTTACTGGCAACTACACACTGAAGAAAGTATGTAACTGGGGCATGTTCATGTGATTTTTCTCTAAATAAAAACCTGCCGACTGGCTTGTAGCCATCCATTTCCACGACAGTGACCCGCACCAAAAGAAACATCTGCTACCCTGTGGGAATATTTCAGCTCTTCCTTAAGAATGTTCCTCCTTAAGCATGCGGGATACTGGCACACCATGTCCCGGAAGTGTGTGGCTGGAGGAACTTGTCAGAATTGGTTCCGGGGTTAACCTGTGGATAACAGGTTAGTAAAACCTGTTCTCTCAAGCTGAATTCCTTGCATAGTTTCTCACACAAGCACACAGGGAAATCAGGCATGTGTGGTCCGGAGACCTGTCACCTAAGGCCACAAATTCACCAAGCACCAATCCTGAGTTTGGTTATCACTGACGTCTGTTAGCTAATAAAAGGGAAGGCTGTCCCCGAAGTCGGGCAGACGACAACAGAGAACGATGGTGCCGCCATTGCTTCACCATACAGCTGTCTCCTGTGCTGCTTCCCATCGCAGCGTCGGCGATCCCTGGCCCCTCATCGCTAGACTACCCCTTCATTCAGTGCTTTTGCTTTTTATTCAAAATTCCTAGGAGACATGTGCGTAGCTCTGCTGCAATGTAATCAGGAAAGTTCCATTTAATTAGGAAAGTGGAAGTTCAGGAGTCTGGCGTCCCTTCCAAACCAAGTGACAAGTGGCAGATGGAGAGAAAATGGCCTCAAGTGGCACCAGTGGCAGTTTAGACTGGATATTAGGAAAAAAAATCTCCACCAAAAGGGTTTTCAAGCACTGGAACAGGCTGCCCAGGGAAGTGGGTGGGTCACCATCCCTGGCTGTATTTAAAAGACGTGGAGACACGATGCTTAGGGACATGGCTTAGTGTATTGCTGGTAGTATTAGATTTGAAAATGGGACCCACATACTTTTGCCAATTGATATGAATTTTATGGCAGTGCAGAGCCAGCAGACATCTGGTACATGAAGTTCCTTAATGCCTTTCTCAGCTGTGCTAGTTACCCAGTCTCCCCTGCTCTGCTGGTAAGATGGGAACAGCAAAGACCCAAGTTAACACAAATCAGAACTGAGATTTGCAAAACACCTTTTTTTGGTTCCTACCAAGAAACTCTGATGCACTGTAGGTGTCAGGTGTGATTTGCATTTTAAAAAAAGCAAAGCAAGAAAACAAAACAGAAAACCAGAAACTCAGACTGACCTTTTTCACCTTCTGTGGGTTCTTCATACGACGACACTTTCTAATGTCCATTTCTGTGGTGTTCACGCAGCCTGGCTGAAAGCAGATGGAACCTGTTAATCCTCTGTTTACAATCCACACGCTGCTTTACTTTTCTAAAATGTACAGCTAGATCTTGTCCAAAATCCCTCCCTGAAGTTCGTGTCTCAAAAATTATGCCTGCTAAACAAGAGAGGGCATGTTCCCAAAGCTGGCAACACAGCACTAAATCTCTTCACTCATCATCACTGAGGCACTCAAAGGAAAGCTCTCAGCTAACAGGGGAGCAAGCTCTTTCTAGGAAGTCTGAGCCAAACCGGGCACAAGCTTATTTTGTATGCTTGAGAAATAATCTTCAAAACTTAGAATCATAGAATCATAACGGACTGGAAGGGACCTTGAAAGATCATCTAGTCCAATCCCCCTGCCACAGCAGGGGGATCACACTGATCACGCATTTCCGTACTGATTGAGATGGAGGTCATTCTCCTCATAGCAAGAGCCAGAAAGGTGCTGGTAACACCCCACTGTTTTGGCTACAACTGAGCATCAAGGACGTCTCTCCAACAGGCACCCTGCTGTCAGCAGTAGGCTGAGGGTGGGCAAGACTATGCCCCATAGCCAGGGCAGCTGACTCAAACTGGCCAAAGGGTCATTCCACACCACTGCTCAGCAATAAAACGAAGGAAAAAGATCTGGCCCCCATACACAGCCCTGGTGAGGACACTGCAGTACAGGAAGGGCATTGAGGTGCTGGAGAAGGGGCAGAGAAGGGCAAATGAGCCTGGAGGGGTCTGGAGAACAGGTCTGATAAGGAAAGGCTGAGGGAGCTGGGGCTGTTCAGTCTGGAAAGCAGGAGGCTGAAGGGAGACCTCATTGCTCTCTACAACTATCTGAAGGCAGACTATAGTGAGGGGAGCATTGGCCTCTTGTCCCCAGCAATAGGACAAGAGGAAATGGGGTCAAGTTGTGCCAGGGGAGGTTCAGATTGGATCTTAGGAAAAATTTCTTCCCAGCAAGAGTGGGGAGGCCCAGGGAGAGAGTGGAGACATCATCCCTGGAGGGGTTCAAAACAATGGAGATGGTTTAGTGGTCTTCCTGTGAAGAGACTGGACACTGGCTGCTGATAGGTGGCAAAGAATAAACCTTCTTCCTTTGCTTCTGCATAAGGCTTTTACTTTATTAAACTGCCTTTTTCTTGATCCATGAGGCTTTTTTCCATCTTATTTACGCTCCACTGAAGACTGGAGCGATAGACAACTTGGTGGACACCCGGCGTTGAGGCAGGGTGCTTTCCCAATCAATACTTCCACACATGCACAAGCTCATAATGTCTCAAATAACCACATGGCTTTTTTGACAAGCGAGCACAATCCACACGGTGATTTTTAAGACCATGTCTTTGTGCAGCACGCAGCACTATGCTCACTACTATTAAAACTTCCCTGTCCAAACCTGGAAGGTCTCACAATTAAAAAAGAACTTTACCACAGGCCTGTGCACATCCCAGAACGCTCGTTCCTGGCTGTCCAAAATCTTTCTTTCTGTTTTGTCCTTTTTTCTGTCAATTCTTAAAACAAAAGCACAAACACAGTAGTCAGCTTACATGCAATGCTTTCTTCTTCGTTACAGTTTTTAGCTGGGGCTTTAACCCCGTGACAAAACCAATTCATAAATTCACTATTTTCATACAGAAACGTCATGTCCCCACTTGCATGGCCTCATACCATGACCAAATTATCACTGATGCTTACTTCTGTATGTGGCAAAAGAGATTTTTCCTATTAAAATGGAAAATCTAACATCTGCTTTTTCATCTGATTCAGAAAACAATCTTTGCTGACACTGTTTCCAACCCCTGCTTTGGCAGGCTGAGGACTTTTGTGTTTGGCCCTGGTTCTGTCAGGACACACACCAAGATACCTCTGCTTCTGGTGAAGTTCTCAGCCAGCGCTGGGTGGAGATGTACACGAGGAGGTCCCCCGGCAGCACCACTGATATGAAAACAGACTGTGAAGAGGTAGCTATGCCAGGTTTTTCCAGCAGAAACAGCACAAGCAGCACTTGGGGTCACCCACCTTAGAACTCTGCCTGCCTGCCTTGATGTTGGCAAAGTGAGGGGTGACAGCACAGGTAACTGGAGCTGAACTACACAGCGCCATGCAGGCCAGCATTCATCCAAGAGAAGTGCAACCGGCCCAGCACAACTGCAGCACAATTACTTCAACCCTGATGCAGCCAGTGAATCAATTCACTCAAAACCAGATGATCAAGGGCTGACAGAGGTTGTTTCAACCAGCTGTTCCTGTGTCTCCTGGCAGTACTGGGCAATGTGTTCCTGATGCCTCGTTCCACGCTCACTCTAGACATAAGCACAGCAAAATCATTACCAGCTTGCAAGATCTACCTGCAGAGGCACCGGAAAGGACAGACTGATTGAATATCTGACAGTGGCCCTGGGCTTGGTTCTCACTTTGCTGTCACCTGGGGAAAATCAAAAGCAGTGAGGAATAAAACCATGTGAGCTAGGATTTCTGACCATCAGGCACTCCCTTCTCCTGTTTGTCTTCTGGAAGGGCAGCAATCCTTAGTTAAGTCTGTGCTAGAAATGTACCACAAGGATAGAAAATGAGGCACCGAAACTGGAGTTTCTGAACACCCCTCTGATGTACGGAAAGACCCAAGAACTCTGTGTAGAGTGTTTGAAGAGGTAATTTATTATCACTGGCGGGCGCACAGGGCTTGTGCCGCCATAAACTGTGCATTCCGAACTGCAGACTTCGTCAGGTTATATACAGTCTTTTTCATACATATGCATAAACAGGAGGGGATATTACAATTAATTATCATCCTGTTTGCATCTGCCCAGTTGGTCTTGGGGGTCTCGGGCGTGGTCTCTTGACCGACAATGAAGAGGTTTTTCACAGTAACTTCACCTCCTTGGCAAGAGTGCCAAGCAGCTGTTACGGACACAAGCCTCGGAAAATAACCTTGAAGATCTTGCTATCCACCTAGCTCTGCTGTTTGAAGATTAGCTGTGTTGTCTTCCTCTTGCCCTTCCTCTTCCTCTCCCTCTCCTCTCCATCTGTACTTTAGAGCTGGCAACCAGATACTTTTGTTTTACTAACCCCCCACATTCTTCTCAGCCAGCCTCAAAGCACATTCACATTCCCCTTTCCCTGGTAAAGCAAAACTACGTTTCACAGCACATCCCTCCACACACCTCCCCACAAGGAATTTGCTATCAGTTTCTAATTATACTCCCTGCAAGGCTCAGATGAGAAACCAGCTCTGCAAAAGCTACGTTCCATCACCGGCCAGCAGTCACTGCACCGCGCTGCACTGAGAAGCAAATGCAGACCCCCTCCCCAGTCCAAAACCTCTTTTCTGTGTGCCTGGGCAAAGTGGATGGCGAAGTCTTCTGCCAGCCTCAGACCACATGTGCACAGGGTGGAGGGACTGTTTGTAGGCTCCATGAGCTGTCTTCAAGGGTGCTCTGTGCTGAACCCAGGTTCTCCAAAGTCACCAATACCTAAGTATTTCACATATGAACCCATGAAGACACAACACCGTGTCTTCACTTAAACCAAAACTGTAGCTACAGTTTTTAAGCAATTTTGGAACAGCAACGGAAATCTCATCAGCTAACGAAGACGTGAAACAGAACAGAACTCAATAAGCAGAAGGAACATTTTTAGGCATTTTTGTTTGTCTCCCTTTTCAGTTAACTCAGTGAATTACCCAGAGAACTCCAGCCTTGCCTGGTTGGAAAACTGAAGACTTAACCATCACATGAACTGGGAACCACGAAACTGGAACTAGCCAGAAAATGGAGTTGATAGTGGCCACAGTTCATGACAAGATTTCAAAGAAAAATTAATGGAATAGATGAATAAGCAACAGCAATCACATTATTAATCTGATATTTACATTTCTTTCTTAATTGTGTGCTTTGGACAGACTGCAGGACTTTGTTTTGACTTAGATTTTAATATTTTTCAGCCCAGCAATAAACCTTTAAGCAACCAAAATAACAATTGCAATCTTAACTTCTAATTTTGTCTTCCAAATCGAACATTCACGCTTTGCTCAGAAAAAAAATCCCTTAATTACCTGGTAAATTAAAGGATAATTACCATGCACTTAAACAATGCATAATTACCATGCTATTAGGCAAAGAATGAATCAAAAATCCAAGGACAGAGAGGGATACCTCAGTCACACCCTCGAGAAATGGTGTTCCTTGATTTTTCAGCATCTAATGCAAACTCCTTCTAGTGGTACAGAGCATCAGTGCTGGTATTCTTAAGTACCGTCTTCACTTTTCCATTCTGTTGGTGACAGCGACATGCACAAGACACACAGGGAGGGGTTTTTAGGTGCTGGTTTGTAGACACTAGTCTACAAACCCTGAGTGGTAGCCTTCTTGCAGTAATAACGGAAGCACGCTCAAAACGGTGAGAGGCTGCAAACTGTTTTCACGAGCTAGCTGAGAAAAAGATGTAGACTGCAGTATGAGCAGAAGGTTTAGGAAATCCAAAACCTAAAATGGAGTCAATTTGTGACTGGTATAAATGAGAAAACCAACCCAGCCTGCTTCAGACACCACCCTTCTAACCACTGTTAGAAGTGGCAGTACTTGTAAACCCTGCCATACTTTACAAGCATAGAGTAACGCAGGCGGATGGCAAAGCCCCGGTCTTTCCATTTACACACAACAGAAATACTACACAAAACCAGGAGTGGAACGGGCAAGCGAACTGCCCAAGCGCCCGTGGTGAACCCAGGCTCAGGAGCTCCTGAACAAAGCTTCTATGTATTAAACTCATCTTTCAGATTCTGGCACAATATTCCAGAACTGGCACTCTGCCATTTCTAGTCTGCTGGTGATTCCAATCCACTGACACCTTCTGAGCTCAGTTGTAGGTAACACTTTGATAGAGACGTTCTATCTGTGCAGGATCCCCTTCCCTTCACAGCTCTCAATGCTGTTGCAGCTCAGTGCTTCACAATTACTCACTTCACTTGAGCTTCAGCTTGCATGAAGATGAATTCCCACTTTCTTGCAAATGCTCTCTGAAGTCTTGCTAAATTTTCCTAACAAAAGATGAAAACAGTAAGAACAATTAATCCCTCTAACTGTAGCCCATACTTGAACACACAGTTAGCGTGGTGGGTGCTTGTTTTATAAAATTTTGATTTTTAAACTGGAAAACTCAAGACACAGACATCATTGGTTTAAGGTGAACTATCTTGCAGGTACCCCAAGGTTGTAACACATCCTTCTTGGCTGCAGCCAAGAGGGCCCTGTCAGGGAGAAGTAATAGGGTATGATGAAGACAGCTTGAGCTCTTCCATTAAAACACCAATGGACTTGTTCCCAAAACGATAACACTGGGGAGCTTTGTGAGGCTGACAACTTTCATTTCTGACAACAGATGGCTACCACCTGCATGTTTCCCTCTCATCTCCACTTTCCCTTCCTCCCCCTGCGACGCTCTTCAGGCTTTTGCCGAGGTGCAAAGCCTAAGCATCCCTTGCTTTGCTCAGTCCCGTTCTCTGCTGAGAGCACTGCACCGCTGCACAGTACTGAAGGCTGGGGATTGCCATGATTATTCACAAAACGAAACAGCTGTTTGCGTGAACAAGGAATACTGCTAACTGCAACGACTGGGATCAGACGCAACCCTGCTCCACATCTGAGATAACAGCTCTGGTCCAGAATCATTCACAGTCTGAACATTTAGAGGTTGAACCTAACAGAGAATCACAGCACAGAATGTGTTGGGCTGGAAAGGACCTTTAAAGGTCATAGATGCAGCAAGCAGGGACATCTTTAACCAGATCAGGTTGCTCAGCGCCCCATCAATCCTGACCTTGAATGCCTCCAGAAATGGAGCTTCTACCACCCCTCTGGGCAACATGTTCCAGTGCTTCACCACTCATTATAAAAATATTTTTCTAACATCCAACTCAAGACATGGCCAGAATTTTAGGCTCAAATAGCAGCCTAAAAGTCACATTCCCCAGCCACCCTGATTAGGAGGCCTATGAGACCTTTATCTGGTGCTCTTCTCCATCACAGCTGGTTCAAGTGCAGAAAACTTTCTTGCAAAATGAACACTAATGCTTAAGCACCTGCATTTCTGTGCTCAAAAGAAATCTCCCTATAACACAAGGCTGAAGCCTGGCCCTGGTGTCACCAAGCCTGTGTAAGACTCTCAGTCTGTTCAGAGGAAACTAGTTAAACAAATGATTTACAGCTGGGCTGGACTGGGATGGTTTCCTTCAGAGGGCCTGTAAGGAAGAAGCATTCTTATGCCATGTCTCCCAAAACAGGTACTAAATGTACAGTGTATTAATGGATAAATAATCACAGAACATTAGGGATTGGAAGCAACCTTGAAAGATCATCCAGTCCAATCCCCCCACCACAGTAGGATCTCCTAGACCAAGTCCAGGTCTACATAAACTCCCCAGGCAGCCCCCTCCTGTGCCCTGTCACCCTCACTGGGAAGAAGGTATAGAATCACAGAATCACTCAGGGTTAGAAGGGACCACAGGATCATCCAGTTCCAGCCCCCATGCCATGGGCAGGGACACCCCACCCTAGATCGGGCTGGCCAGAGCCTTATCCAGCCTGGCCTTAAACACCTCCCGGGATGGGGCCTCAACCACCTCCCTGGGCAACCCATTGCAGGCTCTCACCACTCTCACGGTGAAGAACTTCCTCCTCTTATATGAAAATATATAAAGAATTGCAGTATATTAATAGATAAACAACAGTATACTCATATACAAATACACACTCCTCTGAGCCTACTTCTCATATTCGTGCTTAGAGCTTGCGTCTCTCCATGGCTGGATCTGCTTCAACTCCCATAACAACTAGGAAGAGTTGGTGCCAATCTTATCTTATTGGCTTTAATTAAGAGAGCAAAGTTTGAATGCAGAAGTAATCTCTAATTGTGCAATGCAATATTCCCAAGAAAAATGAGACACTGCCAAGACCTCATTACTTGCCATCACTGGAGCATTGCTACTCTCAGTAGACACCAATGTGCAAAAGTACTTACACACAGCCTCTTTGCATGCATGGGGGACTGTGTGTGTAGAGCTGAACAGCCTTTTGTTGCTCTGTGATAGCTCTTCAGAGTACTTATGGTTAACTGGTTGGCTGTGAGTGATTTGAATAGTTTTAATAATGAAATCTGTGCTATGCAGAAGAGAAAACTCAGCTAAAGGGTGTGTAAGTGCACGTAGATTGTTCTATCTCTTCCTTTATGCCTGTACTTGAAGACGAGAACTCTCGGGAGTTCTGAATGGAGTCCATGATGGACTGGCTGAGGGGCAATTTTTGCATGCTTTTCACTGGAAGGACCAAATGGCACGTCCCAAAACGCGGAAGGAAGATGGGAAGTCCATTCCTAGGAAAAAACCCTACAATATGTGCAATATACATGTTTTTATTGCATTAAACACAACGCAATCCACTACAACCAGCTTTGAAAACAAACCCTTCGATTAAAACCTTCACATGTTACATTCAGGTACACGGTGGAGCTAGTGACCCTATACGTTAGTATGACAGACAGAAGCGTTCCGCTGGTCACAGTGTTACACTGCTGGTATTCAAGGAAACTCACAGCAGCCCTGCTTGTCTCGCTGCCGTCTTCCCACTCCTCTCCGTCCAAAGCCTGCACAAGCTGAAGCTTGTGAGTCAGGTTTTTTAATGGAAAATCATTTCATAAGAGAAAACACACCCTTAATGAGCTTGAGTAATGTATTTGTTTCTACATGATGTATGGAAAACAGGCCAAGGCTAATATCTGAACTCTTTTGTAACTAGATGGGTCATCAGCAATTTAATTGGTCAATAATGCATCTGAAAATCTAGCATTTCCAGGAGCTGTTAACTGGACACATCATTCGATCTTGGAGGGCTGGTCATACAGCAGATGCCATATAATCTATAATTTGCTTCTAGGGAGCAAATCATCTGCAATGTCATTGTGCACCATCTGCAGAATCAGCAGGCGATCAGACCCAGCCAGCAGGGCTGGTCCTGATAAAGGCAGGTGCTGCTGGAACGACCTGATCTTCTTCCATGAAAAAGGTAACTCACCTAGGGGATGAAGGAAAGGCTGTGGATGTTGTCTACCTGGACTTCATTAAAGTCTTTGACATCGTTTTGCACAGGATTCTCATAAAAAAAACCTGGTAGCCCAAGACTTGGACAGACATGCACTCTGCTGGGTTCAACACTGTCTGGCTGCCCAGATCCAAAGAGTGGTGGGGAATGGCTGGTTCCAAGTGGTGACCTCCAGGGTTCAGTTCTGGGGGCTGTACTCCTTTATATCTTTATCGATGATCTAGATCAGGGAATCACACGTGCTCTCAGTAGGTTTGCAGACTTACTGAGACTCTCAGTTTGTGCACAAGTTGGTCAGGAGTGCTGATCTGCTTGAGAGTAGAGAGGCTCTAAAGACAGACCTAGACAGGCTGGATAAATGGGTTGAGGACAACCGTATGAGCTTCAATAAGGCCACGTGCCACGTCCTGCACCAGAGCTACAACAACCCCATGCAGTGCTAAAGGCTTGGGGGAGACTGGCTGGAAAGCTGCTCGACAGAAAGAAACATGGGAGTACTGACTAATCATCAGCTAAATGTGAACCAGCAGTGTTGTCCAAATGGCCAAGAAGGCCAAATGCTTCCTGGCTTGTATCAGAAGCAGTGTGGCCAGCAGAGGTATGAAATTCCCCCTGTACTTGGCACTGGGTTCAGTTTTTGGCACCACCATACAAGAAGGGCATCGAGGAGCTGGAGTGGGTGCAGAGAAGGAAAATGAAGCTGGTGAAGGGTCTGGAGGACATGTCTGATGAGGAGCAGCTAAGGGAACTGGGGCTATTTATTCTGAAGAAAAGGATGCTGAGGGGAGATCTCACTGCTGCCTGCAACCACCTGAAAGGAGGTTGTAGAGAGGTGAGGGTTGATGTCTTCTCACAAGTAACAAGCAATTGGACAAGAAGTAATGGCCTCAGGTTGCACCAGGGGAAGTTAAGACATTAGGAAAAACTTCTTCATTAATGGGGCAGTCAGGCACTGGAACAGGCTGCCCACAGAGATGTTTGGATCCCCATCCCTGGACATGCTTAAAAGCCGCGCAGGTTTGGTGCTCAAGGATATGGTTGAAGAGTGGGCTTAAGAGAGTTGGGTTAATGATTGGACTTGATCTTAAATGTCTTTTCCACCCTAAATGATTCTACAATTGTGTCCACATCAACTGTCACACAAATCCGACAACTAAAACCAGACACAGCAAAGGCTGACTCCAAGTGGCAAAGCACTAACGGCAAGCAAACCTCTCCCCGCACCCTCAGCTTTAAACTTGAGCAGCAGTGTACCTACGGCTTCATAATCCGCCAGCTCCAGCCTGGCTTTGTTCTGCATGGTCCTCTTGCAAAGATATATGGCTAAGGGGAGAAACAAAATGGAAACCAGTTATTGACAGTTTATTGGTGCTGGATCGTAAGAGAGAACAAATTTGGTCCATGCGCTGTTCACTCTCATTGGACAAGAGGAATGAAACAGCTGAATACCCAGCTGACATCACCCACTGGTAATCTCAGAGGACTTAAATGTCTGGGACATCTCATCGAAAAGTGCTGAGAGTAGATGCCAGGACCTAACAAGAATGTCTGAGAAAGGCACAACTGCTTCTGGGACCAGTGAAAGATTTAGCATTAGCAACCTGTTGCCCTCAGTATTTTGGGAACGTGCCTACCAAAGTGAACAGCCCTGCACTTTTTTTTCCCCTTTTCTTAAAAAGAAACATCAAAAAAAACCCAAGTAAACAGAGCAATTCAATATATTCAAATTAAATGGAAATGTGGAATAGATCTTGGGTATGATCTGAGTACTTTCTCATATGCTCCACTTACTATTCGATACTTCTCAAATGTTAAAGACAAGCCTTCTCATGCTTCTCCATAGGCAGATGCTTAGGTGTTTTAGGATTTTGGGGGCCAAGGTGAGCCCGGTGCACAACACCAAGCCAGTCTCAGGCTGCTTTTTTGGAAAGTCTCAGCTGGACCAGCCCACTTCCAGTACATATGGAAATACGAGGTCCTTAACATATGCTGGGTATAGGGTTAGGACTGAACTACACAACAGAGGCACAGTGCTGTCATTTTAGGATGAATTTTGTGGCTCACTTGAGTTTAGCTCTCCCTCATGCTGCAGGGCCGGATACTTCAATGTCCAGCAGTGTCCCAAACCAGAGGCAGAAGGCAAAGCAACATCTACAGCAAACTGCAGTAAATTTTTTTTCAGAGAAGCCTAGGATTTCTTTGCAAACCATGGTGTTTGGGCTTGCTGGTAAACAGAACTTTCTGACAGCTCCGAGATGTTTTTCACTGGGAATGTATTTTTCTACTGAAAAGGATATCACACGCATACCCCAACACTGTGCTACTCAGGACATTCCATCCTGTTCTTTGCTACTCCTATAATTCTAACACTCTTATAATGAACCAGTATGACTCTTGGTAACCAGGGCTGATCAGTTCATGCATATTGACTCATCTTAAGGGCACTTTCCCCTGTAAGCCATTTACAGCATCAAATAAAGTAAGAGTC
Organism: Rhinopomastus cyanomelas; assembly: GCA_013400115.1. Taxonomy (NCBI): domain Eukaryota; kingdom Metazoa; phylum Chordata; class Aves; order Bucerotiformes; family Rhinopomastidae; genus Rhinopomastus; species Rhinopomastus cyanomelas. Next base: position 6,412 of record VXBP01002116.1, on the reverse strand, counting down.
AGGAATCTGACAGCATTCTGGGCAGCGACCTGCCGTTAGCATGTCAACTCATGTCCTGTGAGGGGATCCATGCAAATAAAAAGTGCTCCTTATTTTATGAGGTGCTACTGGGATTTCAGTTTTATTTGGGTCTACTGCTAGTTTGGAATTAATTCCCAGGAAGGTTCCATCCGTACAGACCTCTGATATGTGGAGTCTGATTATAGGCGTATGTTAGAGATTTCTGTAATGAATGGAAATCTGTTGCCATGGGGTCAGAGCTCAATACAGATGCTTCTCATCCAGCTGTGGGGTCAGCCCATGTAGGGTTCCTTCCTGGAGATGTATTGCTCTACTCAGTGCCCTTTCAGCACAATAATCTGACTGTGAAACCAGTTCTGTATCACACACTGTAGAGAAAAACAGAACTTCCTGCTTCAGATTGTTACCCTGATACTTACAGGATACGTACGTGGCGTAGGTCAGCCAGTTACACACGGCGACTGTAAATCTGGAAATGATTTTGTGTTTCTGGAATAACACCATGTTTTCACCTAAGCAGTTCCCTCATTGGGACAAACAAGTAAGTCAACGCTAGCTTTCCTGCAGATGAAGACTGCAAACGAGCTAGGACATAACAGACACCACACTGCAGGGTACTTCTTCATCCAAGCAGATAATTTCCAGAAGCAGTGACGATGAGTGTTTATTTGCTGGGAAAGACAAAAACCTGATTACTCAGGGAGGAGTTCTGAACTGATCTCAGATGATGAGATATTTCAAAAGAAGGTCTTTCAGAAGCTCCTGTTTTCTGAACACACGAACAGCTTCACTTTCCCAACACCAGACCAGAATGCAACAACTAATTTTATCATGTAACTGTGAAAGAAGGGCAGTTCTGGAAGAGATGGCAATGTTGCTGCAGGCAGCCGAAGGTAACAACACTGATGCATTTTCTTTACACACTACTGCTGTCTGCAGGCACCTGCATGCTTAACAAACTGTGTGGCAGTTTAACATCTCATAAACTATGCTCAGTCCTCTCTCTTTTACCAGCTATCATCTGGTAATCTTAAAACAATGAGAAAATAAGTCTGATGCCGTGTATCAGAGACCTTTAATTACGGGCTGCCATCAGTTATGTAGTGGTTTATTGATCAGCTCGATGAGTGCCCAGATGAGTTCACTTTTTATTGATCGGCATATCCGATGCAGCTACAGATTAGCATGTGGTCTCCCAGAAAAGTGATACAGGTATTATTTAAAATTCCCAAGGAGTAGAATTCCCCTTGCCATAAATTTTGCCAAAATGAACAGAGTCTAGGAGAATGAAGGCAATGGTAGGAAAACGTGTCGTCCCACTGAACTTGATGGCTTGAGGATTTCACTCCACGAGTTTGAGACGGGCACTTATCTACCTCTGATGCTGCAGTCTGACCAGTGACTCTGCTTGAAGGGTTTAGATGGCCAACAGCAATTGCTTTAAGGATGATTTTTGCCATTGCAAACTTTCTGTACTAGCTTTCTACAATGAAATAATTGCACTCTCACCATAGTCTGTGTTTTCCGGTTCCCAGCAGTTTGAAGGCCAGAAGTACGGTGCCTAAAAGACAACACCGGCATTTTTTCAGTTTAAGAGAGAAAAAACAGTTCAGATACACAAAAGCATTACAAATACAAAAAGAAAAACCACAAAGTCCATGGCCCAGCCTCTGTCCTCAGGGGGAACACTGCTATGGATCTCAGTAAAAGTGAGGATGCTTTTCCAGGAAGATACCACCTTTAACCTTCTTCACCACCAATAGAGATGCTGTAATGCAAATATCTCTTAAGGAGGATGTCCGGTTTCCTTACAACATTTTAGACACTGTTGCCAGCTCTGAATGTGGACCCCTTCCTCCTCATCACCGAAATGTCCTTATTCCCCAGGAATCCACAGACATCCAGCATTATTATTATTATTTTCAATTTATTTTTGTTAGGAGCGCAAAACCTGTAACACCTTTCTATACGGTACACACCACTTGCTTTTGTGCAGCAGCTACCACTGTGGTCAGCAGCCTAGAAAACAATTTACTTTTAAAATATAATGGATGGCAGAGGTCAAAACTCAGTTGATCAGAGTTGTTCAGAAAGCAGAAGTCCTGCTAAGCTCACTGCTTTTGTTTTCTGTCCAGGTCTGCACATTGCAGCTGCTGCAGTTAATTAAGAGACACTACTACATATGGCTGTAGTTCAGTTTTAACATGAATGAAAACTGCTGTCCCTGTGATCACACTAATTACAGAACCCTGCTTTGCATTACTGATGCAATACCACAAATAGGAGTAGGACATTACACGCAGACCTGCGCCAGAGTACAGTGAGAAAACACAGAGGGATCAAACAGTACAGGGTTCACAGCTCCTCGCTGATATATATCTAAGGAACTGAAGAGCTGCTGTTGAAGGTACAGTTACCGATGCTCAGGTATAAAGAGAGGGAAGGAAAAGAAACACAATCCTCTTAGGTTATTTTTCCAGAAAAAGGATGAGGAAAGCTGCTGCAGGAATTGCCAACAGGTAAGAAAGTTGCAGGAAAAGAGAAAGAAAAGTTTTATGATGTGGTAGAGACAGTTTTACGATGTGGTTTACACAGGCTTAAAATAAAGAAAAATAACTAAATAATTAAATTACACTGAAGTTTCGCTCCTGAGAGCTGCACGGGACAGCTTCTTACGGTGTCGTTTTTTAAAAACTGGGACAAATCCATCTAAATGGGCGACCGGTGTTACCTGTGCTTCTGTTAAGCCTTACACGGCAGAAGGAGCAGGATTTCCAGAAAACCAAGGGGATTGCAGTGAAAAATGATGACATCAAATGATGAAATGAAAAATTTCCAGATGACACCAGGGAAACAGAGGGTGGAATGAGATAAGGGAAGCTCTGGGATCTCCTGGACTGCTTTGCTCATGGTGTCATCAGTCTCACGATAACGTGATACCTCATGAGCTGCAGGACACCGAGCATGAGCAGCAGCCACATCAGATGCAAAGAGGATAATAGGCTTTTCAAATAAAAGCTAAAAAGTGGAAAAAAAAAAAAAAATGTAAAGGAGGAACAGGAAGGTGAACAGAAAATAAGTCACAGGAAAGAGAATTAATCTGTCTGTGATCACGTAACACAACACCACAAACTCACGCAGCAGGATTAGGCAGTAGACTCCAGCTTTGAACTCAATGCTTCTTTCAAAGTTACACAATCTGTCCAAAAGGGGCTGTTGCAGCACAAGCACTCAGTTACCTAGGAAGCTGACAGCAGCAGATTTTGGATATGGCATGGAACTCAAGCATAGGATGCTTTAAAAATTCAGCACAACTGGAGGCACAGGGACACTGGGGGATAGACATAACCCAGCTTAGGTGATCACCAAGGTCACACATTCACAGATTTTGTAAAACAGCCAAAGCCTGAGGCTTGCCCCTCCCACCCCAATCTGTAATCAAGACAGGGTCAAAATTTCTGCAGTGTCTAACTCCTAAGTCTGCCCTGGTTTGTTTTGCACAACAGAGTGACTACCTGATTCTGTGCTGGAGATAGAACCTTAGAGCCACTTTTCTTCTCCCAAGTTAGTTCAAATCTGAGTACAGCAGCCTTGATACCACACATCAAAAACAATCAGGGGATATATCTATTCATTTATATGCAAACTGTGAGTCAGAAAGTACAAGAGATTCTGAAGTACAGCTTTTTGAAGGAACCTCTTCCTAACACCGCTGCCGTGACAGCCTCAGTGCCTAGCTTCACAGCCTTAATAGGTGCTTTGTGACAAAGAGCAGATGATTTCAGCAGTATTACTCTCTGGACAGTAGAAGAGTTAACAAAGGAGGTAGAGGATTCACCAACCTGGAAACGATAGAATGTCCCGTCATCTTTCAGGGTAAGGACATGATCTGAGATTGGAAAGACATAGCCCTGTGCAGCAATGAGACTTCCCAAGTGTATTGCTTCTGCTGTGACAGAGAGAAAACAGCAGGGATGAGTCAGGAACACGTGCACCGCACACTCCTTCACTTTCAGCTGAGCGTGATACCTCTTGTGACAAGCTGGCGGTCACCTGCCTCTCTGTGTCCACGCTACATCCTTACACTTTCCAACACTGTGCAAAGCAGAAGAGAAATCAGCGCTACAACTCAGGTGAAAGTCTGCTTAAACGTTTAACCTGCCTGGTTTGCATTTACAAAACACCACGCACCAGTTTAGCTCCAGAGTCTGGAATGCAATTCCATTCAAAGCACATTATCCACCACCACAGGCGATGTTCCGTCAGGGAACACCCCCTGCCTCTACCAAATCCAAACATCTGCAGCACCAGGTCCCTAACAGCATGTTTATTCCTAAGACCTGACACGGTACTATTGCCATTCATTAGAAGAAGTGTTGCAGAGGCAATGGGCAGAGACACACCTGCAGATTTACAACCCAGGTCAGCTGTCAAAAGCTGCATTGACTTTCTACAAGTCACAAAATAGACATCAGCTGCTTGTGTTCCCCCAGGTAGGTAACAAAGACATTGTCAGGAACTGAAATCATATCCAGAACGTAACTGAACTGATGAGAAGGGATGTGTGCTTAAGGATAGCCTGGGTGAGAAAACACTGCCTCTGTATGTAGAACCTTAGAATGGTTTCTGTTGGAAAAGACCTTTTGGCTCATCACGTCCAGCCACGAACCCAACTCTACCAAGCCCACTGCTAAACTGCGTCCTTGGTGACAGCAGACACAAAAAACAAACTTGGAGGTGAGATGCTGAATTTTTGTTCCATTTCCACAAAAGAAAAAGAAACTTCTGGATCTGCACATCTTTTCTTCCTCTTTCCCCAAGTTCTGTGCCAAAATTATTTTGATTTTGAGTGGACTGTACTCATGGCCCTGATCACTGATGATGACTATGATCTATAGCCACCGGTTTATCTATCGGCTGTGATAAATAGCAGCCATCATCTGATCCTGTTGTGTCTGTGTCATACTTGGCCAGTATGTCCTGTCAGCCACAGCTACCTTTATCCACACCGTGAAAACCTACCACTATATTGCTTGCTTGACCACACACATCCATCAGCTTCCTTTCTAAGGCTGCAGACAACCTTCACATCAGCCATTCTTAGTAGCAACAACAACACAGACAGGCTAAGACTCCTACAAAGCGCCTTCTGCACGTTGCAGCACAGGGCATTAGACCAAATGAAGTTGTTGAGTCTCATCTCTTTTCCCTCCTTCTTTACTGCAATACTTAAACTTTTGTTCTACTGGTGTTTTAGATCTCAGTATAATAGTATCTAGTGTCTAGCAGCACACATCATACAGATGGAGTTATCTGTCCCTTCCCAATTGTGGTCACCTTACCTGGATCCTCAATGCTGAGGTTCTTCATAAGCCATTGCACAATATCAGTACCTTGAAAAAAATTAAAGAAAGCATTAAACACTGAAATAGAGGGTTTGAGAGCCCAGAAGAGAGGTAACATAACGTGATGGGTTAGGTTTTAGGACCCAGCAGAAACTGGTCTACCTCCCAAACCACTCCCCTCTATGCCCCACGATGGGAACAGAAGTGTGGGATGCAGTGCCAGAGGGACCCTGGGGAATGGGGTGTGGTGAGGGACAGTTTCCAGTCAGCTGTGGACAGGACACGTGCTCTGAGCCCACCCGACCCCACCTGTCTTCTCTGGCGAGATACCCTTTACTCTCTCTACAGCGCTAGTTAGGCTTTTCTCAGCTGTTGGTGGTAGCTTGGGAGAGGGTTTCACACTTGTGCTTTTGTCTTAAACCAGTTCTATGTGCGGCTCCATTTTCGCAAGGCGGAAAAAGGCTACGGGGAAAAAGAACAATCTGTTCTGGAGGGTTCCATCTTTAACCTTCAAAGCAGCACAGACTCATCGGTGCTGAAACCCAGGAGACAAACCAGAAACCAAAGGGAAGTCAGGTGATAATTTGAATACTTGATGTAAGGTTTGTGTGGCAATACATGAAATATCTGATTGCTAGCTGCACGTTTACATAGGTGCTCCATCCCACAGTGGCCTGGACATCTTCATTCGTGCTTGAGGCAGCTCAGAATGCTGCCGTGTAATGGGGTAAGAAACTGCCAACTCATGTTTGGGGGCAATTAATGCATGCGTGGACTGTGACTAGTGACTGTGACTGTGACTAGTTGCTCACTTGGTGTACATAATTGTTCTTTTCCCACTCCTGTGTTAGAACAGAACCGTGATCATGTCTCAAGTGATGTGCTGCTCTTCTATTTGTTTATACTTGCAACGTGCCTTAACCTGCTTCAGGCATGGCCAACCATTAAGACCTTAGACAGGAAGATAGTCATCATGTTGAGATTAGTGGCAGCCAATCGAGATCATAGGACCACAGGATCATAGGATGTTAGGGGTTGGAAGGGAC
>VXBP01002106.1:35432-55548 GCA_013400115.1 Rhinopomastus cyanomelas | reverse complement strand
AAACTGGGAACTGACCAGTTGGAGTGTAGTGTGGGAGAGAGGAACCTCGGTNGAACTGACCAGTTGGAGTGTAGTGTGGGAGAGAGGAACCTCGGTGTCCTGGCAGACAGCAGGATGACTATGAGCCTGCAGTGTGCTCTTGTGGCCAAGAGAGCCAACAGCATCCTGGGGTGGATCAGAAGAGGGGTGGTTAGCAGATCAAGAGAGGTTCTTCTCCCCCTCTACTCTGCCCTGGTGAGACCACACCTGGAGTATTTTGTCCAGTTGTGGGCTCCTCAGTTCAAGATGGATGTGGAGCTGCTGGAGAGAGTTCAGCGTAGGGCAACGAAGATGATGAAGGAGGTGGAGCACCTCCCTTACGAGGAGAGGCTGAGGGAGCTGGGTCTCTTTAGCTTGGAGAAGAGGAGACTGAGGGGTGACCTCATTAATGTCTGCAAATATTTGAGGGGTAGGTGTCAGGAGGATGGAGCTGGGCTATTGTGTCATGTAGTGATAGGATGAGGGCCAGTGTGTGTAAGCTGGAACATAGGAGGTTCCACATCAGCCTGAGAAGGAACTTCTTCACAGTGAGGGTGACAGAGTACTGGAACTGCCCAGGGTGGTTGTGGAGTCTCCTTCACTGGAGATGTTCAAGGCCCACCTGGATGTGTTCCTGTGTGACTTGGTCTAGGTGATCCTGTTGTTGCGGGGGGATTAGACTAGATGATCTTTCGAGGTCCCTTCCAATCCATAATGATTCTATGATTCTATAATTTTTTGGCATGCTGATTAATCTTATTCCCCACCAACCCTATCCTGCTGAAATCTTATAGGGGTCCTGAAAGCAAGACCCCTATTCTTACAGCTAGGTACCTATACATTTGGCACTGTGGTATCTGTCACAGTTTGTGCCTCATTCACACAGTAAGATGAGATGGCAGGAGCAGATACATAATATTACTCCACTACAGACTGATGCACTTGCATGCATAATTCTGAAAAGGTTTTAGTTGCTCACCTTCATCCATCTTCAGCCGTCTCTGTCCAGACTTCAAAGTGATGCTTTCCTTCAGGTGTAAATCCTGAAACTAAGCATCATTTTCTGTTTATTATTACTATTACTACATTATTTTACTGTATGATCTTAGAGCCTGACTTTACTAGATTCTCTCTTTTGCCTCCCATCCCCCCTTCAGAACAAGAGCATGAAAGAGCAAGATGATAATTTTTTTAGGACTGGAGGAAATCAAAAGCATAATATATCTCCCAGCTAACTCTATGAATTTAGACTTCACCAAGCAGAAAAACACCTCTTGAAACACAGGGAACACATATAGTCTTAACTCATGTTCTAACTTAATTTTCCTTACAGGTTCTAACTGTGGGTGTTTTGGGTATTTCCCACCCCCCTCCATTTTATGAAGTCATTTGCTGTTTGCTTGTTGAACCCAACTAACTTTGCTGAGTTCCATTACACACAAACAAAAAGTACAGCCTCATAAACCATTTCCAAGTTTCATTATCTGAGTAAAGACATGACAAGGCTGTTTACCAGTAGGTAATAAGACAGATCATTTAACTGTACAAGCTCTAATTGGTCTAATTCACTAACTGACCTCTCACCACTTGATTCACTAGTACAATTGAGCTCTGATAAAGCTTTTAATTGTAAATTGCACACAGCTGTGAGCTGCTTCTCACGCTGGCACAAAAACACTATCATCGACTATTTCATCTCTGCGACCTGCTAATTTGGAGCATATGTAACTGTTTTTAATGCTGAAGGCTTGACATACCACAAACAGCAGATGTTGCAGCTGCCCCTGAGACGCTTTATTTAATTCAATTACGTCTTTTGGAGATATGTAAAAAAGCTAGGCGAGATGAGAGAGGGCAGGCGAATGTTAAAAATGGAGCCCCTGGTTGAGGCCCAGGTGGCTCGATAGGCAAATGATTGGGTGAATGTCTAAATGATCTTTTTAATTGAGTAGACTGACGGCTAATCAGGGTCATGAAGTGTTATCACACTGATGAGCTGAGTGGAGCCCTGGGCTGCTCTGCAATTAATTCTGCTTTTGTGAAAGGAGAAAAAAGGAAGATAATGTATACCATCTGGCAATTGTTTATGATAAAAGCAGCAGTTTGCTACAAATTCAAGTTAAATGCTATTCATAACATTATTTCTTCTGCTGCTCTGGAGGGCAAGGACATAGAGCCCAGGCCTTTGTCTGACTTTCTCATTCCCTCATTTGATTCCACGTGTGTTGTCATTAATTATTCTCCTGCTTGCTAATGTATGGCCCAAATGATGCTCTCTTTGAAATGCCATGAACAAGTTCAGCAATCTATGTTTTGAATGCTTCATGCCAAAGCATCCAATGAGGGTAAAAAACAAAGTCAAAGTCTCAATTTGTATATAAAAGCCAGAGAAAAGGAATCAGTTAAGTCAGCTGTGGGTGAAAGACACCTTTAAAGTAATTGAAGGTTGTGAACAACTGTGCCGAGTGTTTTCACTTGGCTGAAGAAGGCTAGGATTTACAAAACAGGAAAGTAATCAATTGGTAAACCACAGATATTCTTGGGACCTAGCTCTTTAGCATGCTATGAAGAAGCAGACAAATAGTAATGACAGCATAATACTGAACTAAAAGCCAGCATCCCTGTGAGCAGAAAGCTATTCTGCTGTATTGGGTGGAAGGATAGGACAAGTGAAAAACCACTGTAACTCAGGCAAATATTTTTAAGTTTCAAACCAGTTGAAAGGTGGAAGTTAAACTGCTGAGGGCCTATCTGAAAAGGATATCCAGCAGGCAAGTTAAAAAAAATCAAAAATATGTAGTATCACTTCTTACATGTCCCCAGAGAAAAGAAGATGAATTTAAGTGTTAAGAGCTTATTTATTGCTTTTAGATTAGTTCTGAATATCAAGTAATTCAGAATTCCTTCCCAATTATGTCACAAACATATTTCATGTCCTTAGTCACTTAGTTTGTATGTGTTTGGTCTAGTTGACAACAATTAGCAGATATGTGTTTTGACTGCTCTTTGCTTTAAAACTTCAAGGGCTAGAAACAGTGGCGCTGGTGGAAAAAACTAGACACTCTAGAATTGCTTTAATTCTTGGGGCAGCTGGCAGTACATTTCAGTACTTGTGTTTTATAAATTTTTACCTTGGGGCTGGGTTTCAGCATTTTTATATTTTCAAAGGACGATACTGCTGAACTGTATTCTGCTAAAAGGAACTGCAGCTTCAAAAGCAAAGGACATCTCAGCATAAGCCTCCAACATAGATCTTCAGACTTTTTGTTGGTTTTTAAGTTCTGTAGAGTGCGGATGAATGCACTACTTGTTACTTGTTGTCACTTCTTTTCTGTTCTTACTAACCACTAGGTACTGCAGATGCAATGTTAGGAATGTTTATAGACACTGTGTTTATATTGGCATATAGAAAATAAGAACATCCTGCTTTAAGGTTTTGACTCTGCAGTTCTCATGTTTAAACTACACTTTGAATAAAACTTTTATGTCTATTATGAATATACATTGCAGACTCTAACAATTTCCTCCTTCTCCCTACTCTTCCAGATACTGTAATGTCCAGAAGTGGCTGAGAAACTGTTTTTTATCCAAGAGAAGTTTGACAAGATTTTGTTTTCTTGGTCTGGATCAGAAGAACAGCAACAACAGTAACAATTCACTTAAAAAAGAAAGAAGGAAAGAAAGAGTGGGGAGTAGGAAAAGGAAAGTAGAGCAGGAAGCCACAATCCACAAAGAAGTGGTGGAAGCCCCATCCTTGGAGACATTGAAGGCCAAGCTTGATGGGGCTCTGAGCAACCTGTTCTAATTATAGATGTCCCTGCTTATTGTAGGGGGTTGGACTAGATGATCTTTGGAGGTCATTCTATGGTTTTATGATTTTCTACACCACTGAAAACATCTTCATCTGTAGCTGACCTGAGTGATGTGGTACACAGTACTGTCACATTACCCCAAACTAGTGTAGGCAGGAAAGAGTAGCAGTACTGGTAACCTGCCACATTGCAGTCTTCAGCACAGGTAAACCATATAGGTCCATCAGCAGCCTGACACAACCATACTGCTTCCAGATTTTGACAAAACTTTGCTGTTCTGTAGCCTGACAGTGCCCACAGGCTCTATATTTAGACATGCAGAGGGCCTCCCTGTGTAATCCATTAAACTGTGATGCAGGTTGAAATGCTTCTACAATACTCAGTGACATAAAGGCACATCAATCTGTCCTCAGACTCAGTTCATGGACATAAATAGTTAGAGAAATAAATATCCTAAAGGATTTATGAAGGGGAAGTCCTGCTTGACTAACCTGATAGCATTCTATAATACAATAACTGAATGGTTAGATTCAGGGAAACCAGTGGATGTGGTCTACCTTGACCTTAGCAAGGCCTTTGACACTGTCTCCCATGAAATTTTAGTGAGCAAGCTGAGGAAGTGTGGGATGGAAGAGCAGACAGTGAGGTGGGTTAGGAACTGGTTGCAGGATAGGGTTCAGGGGGTGGTGATCAATGGTGCCAGGTCCAGCTGGAGAGCTGTGACTAGTGGTGCCCCCAGGGATCGNGAGGGCTACGAGGATGATTAGGGGACAGGAGGGCATGGCTTATGAGGAGAGGCTGAGGGACTTGGGGCTTTTTAGTCTGGAGAAGAGAAGACTTAGGGGAGATTTGATAAATGTTTATAAGTACCTGAAGGCTGGCCAGGAGGGGGGGGGGACAGGCTCTTTTTACTTGCTCCCTGTGATAGGACAAGGAGCAATGGGTGTAAGTTGCAGCAGAGGAGGTTCCGCCTCAACACAAGGGGGAACTTCTTTACTGTGAGGGTCACCGGAGCACTGGAACAGACTCCCCAGGGAGGTAGTGGAGTCTCCTTCTCTGGGGACTTTCAAGGCCCGCCTGGATGCGTTCCTCTGTGATCTGTGTTAGATAGTTTTGTCCTGCTCCGGCAGGGGGGTTGGACTCGATGATCTCTTGGGTCCCTTCCAACCCCTAACATCCTATGATCCTATGATCCTAATCAGAAACCCTTGCCTTATTAAAGCAGGTACACATAATCTTGAAAAAAAGTTTGGCTTTTAGCAAACCCATGTGTTCTGCGAAAAACATTTTAATGAAAATTCGCAGCTGTGTCTCTTGAACAACAGCTGTTCACAAAACTGCTTCACCAGGACCGTGGAAGATAAAACAGCTTTTTTTGTGTGTTGCACAAAGTAGAATATTGCCCTATTTGTTTTTCAGTAAGAGTGGAGAGGAATAATACTACTGAAAAGTAGCATATTATTATATGCTGTGAGTTGTGTTGGGAACAAAGGCAAGCTGAGGATGTTTCGACAGTGCAGGCAGTTATCAGGTATTGTAGGAGGCTAATATTCCCGTTAAGACTACAGAGTTAGAAGCATTACTACTAACACCATGCTTTAGAAGAGATCTCAAAATAATTCTTAGTCTCTATGGCACTATGAAATCATTGTATTAAGCTCATAATTACAGATCAATGCTGCCTTATTAATTTAATAAAGATATCCCACTCTTTTTCTCAGAGCAGTATTAGACACAATACAAAAGAAACATTATTTCCAAGATTTAATATACTGTTTTAATTCTGTCCTGTAATCACAGTGTTCTATCCCCTTTCTGAGTTTTTCAGATACAGACTAATGTAAATCTTCACACATACAAAAGAATTTGTGGTAACACTTCTCCTTATTTCAGGGAGAGTGGAATAATTTAGAATTGGGAAATATTTTATATATATAGTATATGCATATAATGAGACAAAGTATGTATTCTATGGTTTAAATATCATTGTAGCACAACAAAACTTTGTTGAGGATAACTGAAACTATATGAATGAGTGAATTTTTATTGTGGCTAGTCGACCTAAAAGCAGTATCATATTTATTTCAGCTCAGCCAAAGAAAAAGAAGTGGAATGACTCTGAGCTGGTACTCTGAGTGTAAACCCAGACTGGATGGGGCTCTGGCCAGCCTGGTCTAGGGTGGGCTGTCCCAGCCTGGTGGGGGGAGGGTTGGAACTGGATGATCAGGTGGTCCTTTCCAACCCTGAGTGATTCTGAGTCCATAACTTCTCCAGTGAAGTGATCCTGCTGTGGCAGGGGATTGGACTAGGTGATCTTTTGGGGTCCCTTCCAATCCCTAATGATTCTATGATTCTGTGACTCCAGATCCTGCATTCAAGAACATTGGAATGCATCTTAAAACTATTTTAACCAAAAACATTAAGAGAGAATTTATTTTGTGTGAATAATATTTCAGAAATGCCTGTGCTCCTCTGTTTAGTGCAGACACCTATCTTTTGCCTACGTTTGGCTTGTAACTAGGATGTTATTCCAAATAGCTACATTAGAGTACATGAATGTTCCCTGTGGGGTTAAAACCAAAACTTTTAAAATCTCTGTTGGTAAGTTTATATATTCATTGAATGAATTCAAACTGGGTGGAGAAAGGCCAATGATGTTTTGCAATGCAGTACAGAATTCTAAAATAAATCCGTGAATAAAAATATTCTGTTGTAAACACAGATTGATATAGCTCAGAACATTCTAATTGCTCTTGGACACTTGAGCTTATACAGTACATGTAAATTCTGTCACCATGACAAAAACCACTCCTGGGTCCCAGAGTTTTCTACTGAGTTTGTTTTAAGTTTATGCTAAAATTAAAAAGAACTATGTTCAAAGGCACAACAAATAGTCAGATATCTAATTATCTCTAAGTCAACATCTGAGATGGTAGATTAAAGCCTTGGGAAGATTTCCAAAGCCTCTAAAAAGAGATAGGCAGAATTCAACCACTGATGGTGGTTCTGTAAACTATGTAAGACAATTTAAGATAGTTAAGATTGCCAAAAAGTCTTTTCCTGACTTCCCATCACCTCGCAAACACAAAGTTTATTTATTGTATCTTTTCTTGTACTGAAACTGAGAAAAACACAAAGGGGTTTTTTGTGGATTATTTTTCAGTTTGAGACACAGAAAGGTGGGAACACGTGCAGAAAGGCAGGAGCACTGTGACCTTGAATTACTTTTACAGGGTGTGGTGGGTTCAGAACCACAATTAAAGGAAAAGGAAACAAAGCGGTTAGGTCTTGATGAGATCTCAGATAAAATTTGCCAGACAATGGATGGCTTAGGGAAACTGCAAAAGGGTTTATTAACTCTATGACTGCATAAAGAAAAGAAGAAAGGGTTAAGCAAGTTAGTGCGCACAAACTAGACACTGTCACAAATGCCATCACATATTCTGAGAAAAATAAAATGGGAAATTACTGTTGTATCAGTCCTTGGGGTTTTTTCACATTAGAGACCTGGGAAAAGAGCGTGCTATTATTCGTGTGTCACTCCTGCCTGCAAACAGTGGCACCCTGGCTGTCCAGACTGGTAAATTACAGTATCAAAGTATCACAGTAATGATAAGGTTGGAAAAGTCCTTAAAGATCATCCAGTCCAACCTAAATCCAAAAAACCCCAGTAATCCTAACATCTAACATCTAGATAATTCTTCAGTTCTTCAGCATGGTTTCTCAGCCTGACTCCTCAACAGCTGAACTGCATCCCTCAGTGCAGGAGACATGAAGAGAATTATGTAAGCAGTCTTTGGCTTCAAGCCAGATTCCCTGGGGCAATGGACAGATACACACACTCTGCAGCAAAAGGGGAAAGGCCACTCCTAGAACATCTCAGGTCCTCATTTTTCCAGAACAATCTGCCAAAGGTTTAAGAGTTACAAGTCCTTCCAGATCTAGCGTACTCAGCTGAACAAAGCAAATGCCCCTCAGGGCTCCATTCTTCAGTTTTCTCGGTGGTAAAATGACAACCAGTTTCTCCTGCTGTTCAGTGAGCCAGGGTGGTGATGGCTGCATGACCAGCCATGTGTCAAGTGCAGAATGGTGGCAGCTGCATGGCCATGTCCAGCAGGGACCTCCCTCCTCCTCCTGTGGGCTTTCAGGGCTTTTCCTCTTTAAAGTTAGATCATGCAGCACCCATAGGCTTGTAATGCAGGCTTGTAATGCTTGTAGTAGTTGTGTTTCACTTGATGTGGGAATAAATTTGCACCTGCCTGTTCAGACAGAGGAAGGGGTCTCTTGTTCCATAGCTCTAGCCCCAGACAGAACACACTGCCACTGCGCTTGGCTGTGGCCAGAGCCGACTCTGGGCAGGGAGGACTGGAACCGCTCTGCCTCATTCTATCAGCTGTGTCCCAGCCCTGGCATGGGTGAACAGGGTTAGGGTTGGGGCCACAACCAGGGCCAGTTGAGTGGGAACCAGGCCAGCCACCCCTCAGGGCTCTAAAAGAAAGAGACCATGTTCACCCCTGAGCAGAGTCTTTTATCAGGGTGCAAGGCAGATGGGAACACCCCTGGCACTCCCCTCTAAACCGACCACAACCCCCCTTTTGAAACCTCCCCACTTGAATCTTCAAGCCAGTGCCTGGTAGGTGATGGAGGCTTTGTCTACACAAATAGCCCATTAAAGGAAAGAATACCTAGTCCTGACCTGACTTGGACTTCTGAAGATGGGTGGCATGATCAGAGATGCTCAATGCCTTCCCAGAACTACCACTCAGTCCATTTTAGGGTATTAGTACCTAACCTAACCAGCATATTTTTTCCAGTTGTTGAGCAGCGCTTGATTTTCCACTGAGTCTGAAATCTGTTTTGGAGGCATGAAGATTTAATTGATGCCTTTGCTGAAATTTTACCTTAAGTCAAATGAATGAGAGTCTCTGATAAATTCCAAGCGTCTGAATTACAAAACAAATACAACCATAGTGTCCTTTGAAATCTGAAGACTGATAGTCCAGTTTTCATTATAAAAGGGTTTGTATTTGGAGCATTAAAAAACCCAGTAACTTCCAAAGTGTCTATACAAAATGAAATCATTAGTTTCTGTTAGATGTTTATTGGGACTTTCTTTTATTGTCTGGCATGACCTAGTCACCACTGAACTAAATGAGTTTTCTTTAACAGCTTTTTTGTTTCACTCACTGTATTTTAATGTGTTGTCTGTGGCTTAAAAACCTTGCTCACATTTATAAATGCAGGAATCTTCAGTTAGGCATTGCTGAAGAAGATAGGTATAAGATGCAAGAAAGCACGGGACATCATGGCCTAATAAGAAACCTATTACAGGTCTCACAGGCCTCTTTCAATACACTTTAAAACCTGAAATAACTTCATACAATTTTGTCTGCAGAAGATCCAAGCAGAAGTTCAACTGTTTGCAAAAGTTGAGGAAAAGCATTCAAGTCAAGTAAAAGAATCATTTTAGTGCTCTGCAACACATTGCATTAAAAAAAAAGAAATAAAATCACTGCTCTGTGTAGCAAAGCTATTGTACCTGAACTGGAAGGTCTTACCCAAATATAAATTGTACTCATTAGGTAGAGGCCATAAACTGATAAACATTTAAAAATGTTCAGACTACCAACAATAGAAATATTTAAAAATATATTAAAAAAATAATTCCATTGACACAAAAATGTGTCATGAAATCTAACAGAGAGGTTAGATCTGAGATTAGATCTCTTTGTTAGATTAAGAAGCTAGTTCTGCCTCATTGTGAGTTGACGTTTTACAAGAGTCTTGTAGCTTCTTTTGCTTTCTTTGTAGCTTTTCTTTGTTTTGTAATATGCTTAGCAGAATTCAAAAAAAGCCTGGTTCTCAGATAAACGCTTATTTTAAAGAAAATCAAGGAAATTATGCAATGGTTCTGAGCAGGTTACTTGGGAATTTGGAGTACCCTCAACACCAAGCAAATGTTGAGGGACCAGAAAGTTGCTAATGATGTAGGTTGAGTGGGTTTTTTGGATACTGACTGTTGTGTTTGCTATAGATGAGCTATAACAAACATAACAACAGTAGCGCGAGTGAAAACTAGGTATACAGAAAGGTTGTGCAGAATGTTGGGGAGATCTTGCTGATGTGAACTAAGGAGGAAAGACAAACATTTTCCTCTTTGATAAACAGATTTAGGAAATAGAGCTCAGTCTGCAAGTTAAACTGTTCCTCACAGATTTTGCATGTGTAAACCAGAGGCTTACATGATTAACAGACTACACCTACCTTCGCTGGCGATTAGCCTTGTATATGGAGTTAGTACAACATGTCACGCCCCTACTTTGAACTTCTTTGTGCATCAGTCAGGGTCATACTAAAATGAAGCATCATTTCCACCAGTTAAGGGTGGAGCTAATGGAGTCAGAAGAGTCTTAGTACTGATTTCAGCATGATCTTGTTCAACAGGATCTAAAACAGCTCAGATTTTGCACTGTGGTATATAAAGTAGATTAAGTTACAAAATGTAAAAATACTAGAAGAATATTATCTGATGTATTGGGGGCACCTGGTTGGCTCAGTTGGTAGAGCATGGGACTCTGGATTCCTGCAGTCATGGGTTCAAGCCCCATGTAGGACATCTTGAGACAGTACTGTAGGCTTACCCTGCTCCAGCAGTGGGGGTTGGACTTAGATGATCTTTTGAGGTCCCTTCTAACCTCTAACATTCTGTGATTCTGTGATTCTGTTGGCAAAATACTTCCTTTGAATTTTCACTCTATGTATATGCCTTAGCTGTAGTCTAAATCAGAGTGAGAGTTGCGTGCTTTCTATGAGAGCACAGTATCAAGCACCACAAATGTTCATCTTAGAACTGTCAAGACAGACATAAAATATTGATATCTTGCATTGGCAGGGTTAATACAGTGTTATTTTAATTGCAAACACACTGTGGGTGATTAGTCAAACTTCGTACATCTTGAATTTTAAGATAAAGATGCCTTCTGGCTGGACCTCCTATGCAATTAGCACTATGACCCTCACATGCTCTTCTCTGTTATTAATATGATTGGTCTAATATGAGTATTAGGTATCATTCATTAACCTGAACTGTCTTAGAAACCATCTTTGAATAATAGAGTACATTCCTTTTTCTAAATCCATGTACTAGCAGGGAGAATGAAAAGAATGAAGACAAGCTTTCTCCATTAGGCTGACCGGTATAGCGTTAAGCAATATAGACTGTATGAAATTGTGAAAAGAGCAAATTAAATAACATAGCATATCTGGCTCATTAGTAATGGTTGATGAGACTCTTGTTACACTGAAGTTCCACTGAAATGTTCTAACTACCTTATTTCTGCCTTCCCTTCTTTCTTCCTTCCTTCCTTTCTTTTTTTCCCTTCCTTGCCCTTTGTTTTCCTTTCTTTTTTTTCTTTTTCTTTTCTAAACCAAGCAATTTACATTTTAATGTTTTCCATGTTATTAAAAGTGCATTTGCCTACACACTGTTTATTAAAAATTGCAGACTATTAGTAACATTAGGTGAGTAAAAGAAAAAAGAAAAGAAAAGAAGAATTTTGGAAGGGACACACTATTTTACAGAGTCAGAACTTCAGCTGACTGAAATAAATTACTCCACTGGCTTAGAAGGATTTACATTGTTTACATCAGCTGAGGAAAAAACCTGGTAAAAGAACATTACCTACAGTAAACAAGATTGGATGGTTATGAGGAGCTGATCATAGAATCCTAGAATCATTGAGGGTGGAAAAGACCTTTAAGAATATCAAATCCAACCATCAATCTAACCGTACCAAGCTCACTGCTAAACAATGTCCATAGGCACCACATCCACACATCCCTTAGATACCTCCATGGTTGGTGACTTGACCGCTTCTCTGGGCAGCTGGTTGCAATGTTGGATAACTCATTCAGTGAATATTTTTTTCCTAATGCATAGCCTAGACTTGCCCTGGCACAACGTGAGGCCATTTCCTCTTGTCCTATTGCTTGTTACTTTCACGTAGTTCTAGAGAAGTGACGAAGTCTTACTTCAGCCTTTTCTTCTGACAGTTTCTTCAGATGGTCAGTTTTGCTGACTTTCTCAATTCAATATTTGCCTTAATAACACTCTGGATTGAAACTGTTCCTATGTGAAAAACTTGATAATTTCAATTTTTGTCACCATCTTACATACTTGAACCCACCACAGTTCCTGCCATCTGATTTGTGAGGCACCCTTTCTGAAGACAAGGGGTGCTTCACCCCTGCTTCTGAAAAGAAAGAGTATGAAGACAAGGACACGTATGTTGGGACGATTGCCTAAGAAGGGTGCTGGGGTTTGGCTCATCTGATGGATGAGTTGAGCCCTATCCAGAGAAAGGGCCAAGAATTTAAATCAATGAAAGATAAAAAGAAGGTGGTCTCTGCACCCCAATTAGACAGCATGCAGTCCTGGTTTAGTGAAATTATCTATACTCTCTCCTACTTCATGGGCAAGGGCTCAGATGGGCTCTGTCCTGTAAATCTGAGGTATAAGCTTGACAGCAGTGCTGTTCAGCAAGTTCAGCTAAAGATGCTTGAGATTTGGCAAGTCATTGTAAAAGTAAAATAGTCTTCCTGCAAAACATAAATCACTTGTATGTATATTATAAACTGTATTTGTTTCAAGTAGATCTGTGTGAGTATTCACTAATATAGGACTGAATTTTTCATGTTTTTCAAAGGGATGAGCGTTCCTTAGTGAGTTGGTATTTATTCTAAGTATTCCTGTTAGGAATGACAACAGGCAGAAGATTTGCTGATTCTTCTCTCTGATTTCCAGCATGCTATGTCATTAAGGTATCATATTTTTAATCATGCTTACAAATTACTTGAATAAGAGTAGTTCAGAGTGATTGCCTTTGACATGTGAGCAAGAAGTTCTCATTAAAGAACGGAAAAGTGTGTCATAATCAAATGCATATTGTGATGTTCTCAAGGAGATGTACAGGGCCTCTTAGGAAAAAAGTAATACCTATTGCTTAAATTAAACATTGAATTGTCTGACTTATGCAGAAGTCAGCTACTAATAACTTAATCATCTGCTAACAACCTGGAGATAAGTTTAATTGTTAGGAATTCTAGCAATATCAAAATTAACACTGTGTTGAATTATTAAAGGTTTGTGTCAAAGAACGAGCTTAAGTTGCTTTGGTCTTGTGTAAAAATTCTTCTGATCTTTGGCAATCATAATTTATTTACAGCTTCCATACATTCTCACTCTTTCACAAAGAAATGAGCTTTCTTAAGTATGGCCAGGAGGCAGAATTTTCATATTTGGTAATGTTTTTCAGTTAGAAAGACAGGATAGAACTGCTGGTTTCAAGGTTCACCAGTCATTTTTTCTGTGTGAAAGACAGGTTATCTAAATATTTTCTTCCCCAGAGAGAGATATTTATAATATTTATTCTAAAACACAAATAGGGCTCTTTGCTCCATGTCAATTATCTTTAGGTATAGTAGATACAGTTCAGGTTAAAATAAAATCAGAGCATAGCAACAGCTAATGCTTACATTTATAAAAGTACATGTAGATATTACTGCAGGAAAATGTTCCAGAATTTGTTAAAAATACCCTCTTTTAGCTGTATAAAGAATGTTTTAACATTTGGTCTCGAACCCAAGTTGTCTATACCTGTGTATTGTGGCTTCAGTAGAGTATATCTCTATTTAATGTGGACGTGTTCCTAGAATTTGGGATTGGTTTACTTTGCAGAAGGCAGATTAATACCAAATGTCCTGATTTATAAATTACACAGGACAGGGTTTTTTATTTTACTTCTTTTTAATTCAACTTCAATCTCTCAACTAAGGGCTTGACAACAATTTACAGTCAAAGAAAGATAGGATTATCCCTTTATCCATTACTTGTCTATGTCAGGCACATCATTATTTGAAGACTATGTTTGGCTATGGTAAAAATGGAACAGAGAAACAGGGAATATATTTGATACACCACTATAGTTTGTACTTAAAACTGCTATACAATTTTAAATGGTTCAAGAGTCTAGTTTATGAAGAAAAGAAATAAATGGCCAATTTTTTCTGTTTGAAAATATTTGACACTAGGTTGTTGCTTTGAAGCAAAACCAAAAAAATTCAGAAAAAACCTTCCATTGATAATCTGTTGAAATTCAACAACAGATATGCACAAAGATCTTACATTCTTAAAAAACAGGATATAGCAAATGTTCCAAGAAAAACCCTTGCCAAATATTCTTACAAGCATTCCAGTTCTGACAGGTTTTATTTCAAATTGCTTGTACACAAAGAAATGGAACATGATTTTACTCTCTATCCCTTTCACTGTCTAGAGATCAAACTAGCTGCAAGTGGATAAGAAATCCTTAAAGTATGCTTACTAGTTTTGTAAGGTTTAACTGAAGATGTCCTCAGATTCTTAGTAGTATTTTATGCAGCAGCATGAAAGGGAAAAATATTAGGAGGCTTACCAGCAATTTAGTTAGTATATGCCGTTATTAAACCAGAATAAAATCAAACAGTGCCAGACTATCTCTCAGCCCTTTTGCTGAGATGCTTTTGGTCCTATAATTAAATTCCTTCTCCTCTCTGTGTCAGATTTTCCCACACAGTTGCATAGTCTAAGTATATGGGAGTGTTGGTCTTAATTACAACTTCTACTGCAATGCTCCAGCCTGCTTATTTTTACTCTATAGCATTCTTTTGGAATTGATACATTCAGTTAGCTCTCTCTCTCAAGCAATCTTACCTGTGAGAAGTCCATCCTGAAAGGGTTCACCTGGTTCTTGGAGCAGAAGTCCACTTCTCTGAATATTTGTTTCACTGAATCAACTGATCCTGGCATGGACATATAGGAAAGGCATATTGTTACCACAGAAATGCACTGCCCCCTGATAACTTGCCCACACATAGTATGGTTCTCTATAACCTGCTCTCACAGCAAAGGTCTTTCCAAAATGATCAGTACTAATCCAGTGTTACCACAACCGAAACAGTACCATTTACATTTACAGTGCAGAGAAAGTATGAACAATGCTGAAGACTCGTATTAAAAAAGACACTGTGTGCGTGGGTAAAGCAGCTCTGAACAGTTAACTGTCACATTAGTATTAGTTCGCATCAGACCACTCCAAGGTCCCTCTCTTTCCAGTAGCATAATGCATAATGATTTCTGTCATCAGCAGTTTTCCGTACTTAGAAAAGTAGAAACATAGAATCATAGAATCATCAAGGTTGGAAAAGACCTTCAAGATCATCAAGTGCAACCATTTGCCCTACAACCACTAATCACCAAGCTATCTCCTGAAACAGCATGTCACCCTGTTTTTTGAACATCTTTAACACCACATAATTATTATCTGTCTCTAAAGATAATGTTTCTCCTCTAATTCTCCCAACTAAAAATGAATAAAATTAAACTTTTATCTAGTAACTATTAAAATGAAAATTATATGTATTAAATAATATAATGGCAAAATTAAAGTTCTAAAGAGTACTCAAAAGTACAGTTTTCTACAGTACCCAAACGAAATTATTCTCTATCTTAAAAATGCATTACACATTTAAATCCCCTTGTCCATGTATTAAAGCAGTAAAAAGATGCATTTTTTTTTAATCCTTAAAGGAGAATGAGCTTCATGAAGGCAGCTTCATCAAATGGTGAAAGAAGACAGAAACATCTCCATCTAGTTGAAATATACAAGTAAATTCGAAGGGGGGGAATTTGTTCTCAAGAAATACACTTTTAAATATTTGCTTTCGTAGATTCTGTATTTTATTTTGGAATCTGCAAATATACTGCATTTAGCAAAAGCAATCCTAATCATTTTTTGTTTCATTTGGGAAAACTAAATAATATTTTACAGCTAAATGTGCAATGTTATTGTATCTAATATGACTTCAGGTGGGGCAAAACAGTGAATACAAATTTGGAGGAAATACTTTAGCACCTCTCATATTTAGTATAGTGTTTTGTCTAAAATGAAAGAAGGTACTCTGGTTAACTCATAAAGAAACCGAATCTCTTCTGTTACTTCAAACAGAATAACTCTGCTCACACTTTCATCCAAACAGGCTAGTAGTTTGAGATGTTTTGTCAGAGCCCACTTTCATACATGATGAAATATTGAATGTCTGGAAATCAACCCAAAACAATAATTAGCATCACAGGATATGTAATCACAATATGATTTCTTATTATACTTATTTCCTCCAGTCACACAAACAAATTTTAGTCTTTAACAGTTTCTTATGGATCCCCTGTAGTTGTAGTGCACTGTCATTTATATTTGGAGTAAAAACCGACCTTTCTGAAACCGGAGATAATGCTTTTGTGTGAGTGTATACCTGTACTTTCCTGTAAAATAATGTATTCACCTTGGCATACAAAAGAGAGATCATATGTAGTTAGTCAATTATCCATGCTATCAAAGGGAAATGGCGAGCAGACTAGGGTGAACTACATTTAGGCTTAAATCCCAGTTGTTTTGTGAGTCAGCCATTTTCTGTTCTGCCAATCTCATAAAAAACCTAATTCATAATATGTGCTTGCGCTCTAGTCCAATCTCAATTATGTTTAATCTATACAAGGCTATTGTAAGAAAACTTTGGACATATATTGAAATTTGATACTTTGAGATCAAATCTTTGCATCATGATGCATGTGCTGTCACCATATTGCTAAAGACCATCCCATTTTGCTTCAATACAGATTAATTACCAAGAACAGGCTTGAATTCTTGGACTTTTTCTCTGGAGTGTGGGAACTGAGGGTGGCCTTAAAATTTTCTTAAACAAGCAGAGTACAGACAGCAATAAAGTCTTACAGCTTAGCAAAATGAGTAAACAAATTTTTAATTTTATGTGAACTGGTTAACAACAGGAAGAATTTGCTACACGTAACATTGACATCTGGAAATTCACCAAATGCAAAGAAGAAGTCAATTTTGTTCCCCAGGTCCTTCAGTGAAATTTCTATGGCTCAAGTAATAAGTGCACAGCAATTCAACACCATTGAACAGAACCTCAGTCAATGGCAAACTTTATGAAACACAGGATAAGTGTCAAATGACTTCTGCATTAGAAGACCACCAAATGACCAATAACCCCAGAATTCATCATTGAGTCTTTACAGGAAGACATTTTCTAAGTCTGCTGCTCATGGTTTTACAAACTTTTCCTACTATTATGATTTCCGTGGAAAAGTTTTATTCATCTATTCAACTAAATGAACAGGTCCATGACTGTCTTTGTAAATTAGTAAGAAATTCCAGGAACCAAAACAAAATTATAAAACAACCAAAGCAAAAAAATACTAATATATTTATTTCAAGCTTTTGATCATTCCTCAGCTATCCCTCTTGGGACTGGGCTTTACCAAGACATCTCTATGGTAGTTACACTCCGAGGCACTATGGCATTACATTTATAATGACAAAGTAAATTATTCAAGAAAGAAATTCAGGTTTCAGTAATATCTTTTCCCCTTAGGTTTATGCAGCAGTGCATGTTTGTACACTGCTATTGTCTACTCACTGTCTAGTGAGCTTTTTTAGTACCCAAATTCCTCCTAATGAGTAAATAGCAAAAGTCACACTAGCCTACTTTCTTTTCAGCTCTATTTCTTCTAAGTACCTGTGCTTTCTGAAGTTAACTGTATTTTTACAGAAAATATCTGCTTCTACAAGTGATAATACTTGATGTTTACAGTTAATGCCCAGGATTGGTGAGCAGAAAGTTTCTTCCTTAGACTTGCTCCAGTGACAACTGAGCTCACTGCTAAAATTTGCATGCCACATTAGAGCTGCAGTGAGAGATTATATCTGCAGGCAGCAGTGGAAAGGAGATCCTAAACTGACCCAGAAGTGCTTTGTTTCATGTACATTATATTCCATATAAAGCCAAGGGACCAGCTTGCTTCCTTCTCTTCTCCTTTTGGAGAGGGAGGTTAACAGAGACCATCTGTCATTCGTATGATGGCTAGCCCAGGCCTAAGCCTTAACAGTGTCCTGTACTTAAATCAAACACATGCACCATAAGCAGAGCTGGAAGTACTACAAAATGGAGAATGATCATGTTAAAACCAGTGACTTTTATCTTTTATGTAAAAGTTTACACCAACAACAAAAAAGACTAACTGAAAAAAATAAAAATCAAGTATTTATTTTGCAATTATTTCAGAAAAAATAATCTCACCCTTCTTAAATTCCAAGCTGTTGGTTCTTCATTTTTATTTAATTTCACATTAGGAGGCAAGTGATTTTTCGTCTTTTTCTCATTAGCAAATGGAGATACTTAAAATAAAAATGCAATGAAAATACAATTTCTTTTCATCTTACCCTTTTTACTTAAAATATGGCAAAATGGCCAAAGGAGCACAATCTTATTTCTTGTGATTTATCTTTAGTAAGCATTTAATAATTATGAATAATTCATGGTCTAATAAATAATGCAATTATTATGTCAATATTAATTACGTTACCGATGTACAAATATTAACATAGTAAGTATTAACTCTTTTTAATAATTATTGATTTATTTTTAAACTAAACAAAAAAGCAAAATGTAATCCAGGGTAAAATATAACCCATTTAGACTTTCTAATTGTATCAGATATCTCCAGAACGGATGTCTTAAAGAGTATCTTGTACCTATCTCTCCTCCCTTTATCCAAATAAGATGAGCAGAAAAATCACTCTTTGATCCTCTTGTAAATAATTTTTATTAAAAGACAGGAGGAGGTGAGGATTTTTGCAGCAACAGAAGCAAGTGCAAATTATTTTAAGCTTAATTTTGACAGAGAGAGACACTCTTAGGACACAGAGGTACAACTTTCCAGAACCATGGAACTCCATAACAGAATTCAGTCAGAATGGGAATAGAATATACAGTAATGTAAAACCTTTATTCATTTTAGAGATGTTGGAACTGCGTTCTTATTACTAATTCTTATTACTAATTCTTATTAGTAAAATTACTAAGAATTAGTAAATTGTTAAGATTTTTTTTAATTACTAAGAATTCGTAATTTTAGAGTTATGGTAACTGTTTACATTATCTGGATAAACAGAATTTTAACACTGATTTACTATTTTAAAGTAAAACTTTAGCATACTCTTTTATGTAAGCAGACACAAAGTAAAAAACTCCTAGTGTAAAATCAAGGCAAACCTAACACTTTATGAAGTTTAAATCATAAAAATAAATAAACAAGACATTTGGGAAAAGATGGAAATTTGTACAAGCAGGTTTTAGCTCCAGGTGTTTCCCTCTCTGCACTTTTGACTTGGATTCCAACCTTTCCTAACCTGGAAAGCACTGGAAAAACAAGTCTGCGAGTTACAATTGTCTCAAAGAAACTGTTCCTTTTGCACATCTGAAAGAAACCCCACCACTTTCTCAAGAAAACACTTATTTTAACACATTAAAAATTGTCAGCAAAACTTAAAATCTATTTTTTCTTGAAAACAAATACTGAAACACTCACATCTTTAGACAATGTGAATAAACAGTATTTGAATGTGCTAATTTTATTCCAGTTTTTGAATCACAAATGTTTTATCTTCGATCCAACTTCAAGATTTTTCTTACTCAGAAACTGTAAATTAGGACCCTTCAGGTGGCTGCGTTCAACCTTTGCTATAAAATGAAAATAAACTCTGCTTTTTACATTTTCCTTTTTATTATTTACTGAATATATTATATAAATATATAATAACTAAATAATTGAACTCAGACTTTTTTAGTTTATTTGTTTGAGATAAAGAACATGAAAAGACATCATTAACACAGGCAACTGAAAATGAAGCTAACTGGTAACTAAGGTTTCTGTTATTCATTTGCAGTATAAGACTTAGATGAGGGGTTGAAGGAATTACATGATGTAGCGGGTTGGGGATTCTCCACTAATTTTAGCAAGTAAGGTCTCGATGACATCTCGGACAAATTTGCCAGACAATGAATGGCTTAGGATACTGGATAAAAGTTTATTAACCTAACTGTATACAGACAAAGAAAAAAGGAAACAAAAAGAATAAAACAAATAAAAACCAGCAAGTTGGTGCACTCAAACCTAGAAACTGCGTCAAACATGCCATTACACTATCTGAGGAAAATACCATGGGAAGTTACTATCGTTTGGGCCTTGGGTCACGACAGAGATCTGGGCAACAACAAAAGTATGCAAACCGGAGACGAGTTCCACCACCCTCTCCCTTAACGCCCAATTGCACCCCAGTGCGGGCGGCATGCATTTCAACAACCTGCCCCTGTCTCTGTCCTTCCGA
>VXBP01002106.1:1613-34977 GCA_013400115.1 Rhinopomastus cyanomelas | reverse complement strand
GCCACCATCCCGAGAACGGACGGGGCGGGGGAGCGGGGGGCGCTCGGCTGAGAAGCCGCAGCCCAAGAGGGCCTGCAGCACACACGAGCGGGCTACATACTTCCTGCTTCTTCCTCTTCTTTCTCTAAACAAACCGCCCGCTCTGCTTTTTCATAGGCTAACCCAACACGGACATCCGGGGCAGGTCCAGGACCAGAGACACCTTCCCCCAGGACAAGTCCCCTGCGGGGGAGGAGTCCTCCAAAACAAAACAACTCCTTTTCTTTTATTCTTCATGAAAGCAGAACTGCTGTAAGTTTGAAAACGCTAGCAATTTTCAAACCACAACACATGAAAACAAACTTTCAAGCCAAAAATCAAAGGAAAAAACAAAGCATTCATCTCATCCCAAAGAGTTTTCAGTGGTACAAGTAAGTGTATTTTCACCTAACACAGCCACCAGAAGACCCAACCAGCTACGTATCTCAGATAGAAGAACTTATAAGACAATCCTTTACTGATTCTTAACTCAGTATTAATAAATTATCTAACAAAAGATAATTCCATATATTATACTATTCTAAACTATAAAAAAGACAGGGTCTACGGCTCAAAAAATAAATGTGCTTAGTTCTGAAACTTCCATTGTTTTCATTTTCCATTTTGTAGGAATTTACAAATGAAAAATAAATTTTTGTTTTAAATGGAAAATGTCATGATATTAGATGGTAAAATCAGGGAAAAACAGATGAGAGAGTGTGAAGAGATGGGAGATACTATGCTTATTTATATTTCTAGTTCTATGTGTGGATGCTTTGCCCCAACCTATTTCTTCTACACCTCTAAAAGAGAAAAAAGAACTTTTACAGCATGAAAAGCTTTAATGCATGTGTCAATGATCTAATCATAGATCTCCTTGGGATCATTTTCTATGACAGTACCATACTACATTCTTGTTGAGAAATTATCTAGCTGGCTGATCTATTATTATTATTACCACTTGAGATTTATTATTCTAGCTTTAGTTATATTGTGATGAGATCTCATTGATACCACAATAGTATGTACCATGAATATGTACCATCGAAAGAAATAAGGCATAAATCCACAGAATTTCTCTCCACATACATTAGTCACAGAGCTTCTTCACTAACATATACCCTCCTCTGCGGGAAGCAGGTACCTGATGCAGTTCAGGACTTTTAAACATTTTATTATGATGTTACTGTTAATTTAGTCACTTTCCTTATTGATTGGCAGCATTGCTTGTGATAGAGTGTGATTTCTTCTCTGCTAGATCCTGGGAAACTTCCATTTACCTCATCAGAGCAGCACAGAACATCCACACATCTATGTGGTACCTAGAGAGTTTAGCTAGCAGATCCGGAGGAAAACCACTACTTGGAGGCATATTTTGTTATCTACCAACATGTATCAGAAGACCAGCACTTTGAACTTTTTTATGATTTAATTTACTTTAGGTAGGTAAACAGGCGAACAGATTTTACGTGCGAAGTTTACTCATAGAATCATAGAATCATTAGGGATTGGAAGGGACTTCAAAAGATCATCTAGTCCAATCCCCCTGCCACAGCAGGATCATCTAGACCAAGTCACAGTCAGTCAGGGTTAGAAGGGACCACAGGATCATACAGTTCCAACTCCCCTACCATGGGCAGGGACACCCCACGCTAGATCATGCTGGCCAGAGCCTCATCCAGCCTGGCCTTAAACACCTCCAAGGACGGGGCCTCAATGACCTTCCTAGGCAACCCATTCCAGGCTCTCACCACTTTCACGGTGAAGAACTTCCTCCTCACATCCACTCTAAATCTACCCATCTCCAGCTTTGCTCCATAGAAAGGACTATTCACTTAAAATAATTAACGTTGCTAGCAAGATTTTAACAGTTTCATTTTTAATACAAATATTTGGCTAATACATAATAAAAGTATTTATTTTCTCTTCAGTTGGCTTTCTTTCTTAAGATTAGTACAACATGACAGATGGCTGATGTCATCTTTACTTGGAAGAACTCAGCTGGCAATAATAGCACGGTACATTTCTGGGGATTTGTGCTATTGTATGTCATGAAGCGGTTTTCAACCAAAAAGAGTCCAAAAGGGAATTCCGAGAATTAAATATCTGTCTAAGATATCCTACTGCGTCCTGTTGATGCATCACAAACAGAAGGAAGCATACAGTCTTTATAAAAATCTGTAAATATTTACAATATTGTTGAAAATGCATTGGAAATGCTACAGATTAGAAATGCTAGAGATTGCAAATGGTATGGGCCCCCTTGGCACTGTATTTTTAATTTTGCTGATGAGGAAGAATAACAAAACCAGGTTCATTATATGTAGCAATATCTCCTATGTATATATTTGAAGTTCAGTGATTTTTGTCACATTTGACATTTGTGTGTGATAGAGTGAAAGCATTAATATTATTAGAATGTAAATAACCTGGCTGAATGTTTTTCATTTTGCTAATGATTGCTGTGGTAAGTACACTAATGTCAGGGTCGGAGGGTAAAAGTTAAAGAGAACTTTTCATTGTGCCATGTTGAAACAGTGAAGGAAAAATGCACTGATGCAAATTCAAACATCTGACTACTTTCCAAAATGTTTTAAAATATATTGTAATTGCATCCAGTCCTCACAAAAAATATTAAAGAATTTAAAAATATGTAAATATATCAGATGAAATTCTATAGGTCTTGGAAGGAGGGGATGGCCACTTGGTGTGATTATAAGGCTCTGGTGAGAGAATGTAGAGATACAACTACAAAAGCCAAGGCCTCCTTGGAATTGAACCTTGCAAGACAGGTCAAGGGCAACAAAAAGGGCTTCTTCTAATACATTGCAGGTATAACTAAACATAAAATTAATGTAGGCCCCCTGCTGAATGACATGGGTGCCCTGAATACAGAGCATACAGAGAAAGCAGAGATGCTGAACACCTTCTTTGCCTCTGTCTGTACTTCTGGGGGCTGTCTTGATATCAAACCCCAGACTGCTGAGACTCCAGACAAAGTGGAGGCAAGAGAGGAGTTGTCTTGGTTGATGAGGGCTGGGTCAGGGACCAGTTGATCAAACTGGATGTAAACAAATCCACGGGCCCTGATGGGATGCACCCTCACGTACTAAGGGAGACAGCGGAAGTCATTGCTAAGCCACTCTCCATCATCTTTTCTAAATCCTGGGGATCATGAGAGTTGCCTAGGGACTACAGGACAGCAAATGTTACTCCAATCTTGAAAAAAGGGAAACAAGGAGGACCCAGGTAACTGGTCAGCCTCACCTCCTTCCCAGGAAAGGTGATGGAACAACTTGTTCTACAGACTGTCTCCAGGCACATCAAGGACAGGGAAGTCATGCTTGAGCAATCTGATAGCCTTTTTTGAGGGTGTAACCAGGAAGCTAGATGATGGTGGAGTGGTGGATGTGGTCTATACGGACTGGAGTAAGGCATTTAACACAGTCTCACATAGCAGCCTTGCAGACAAACTGAGGCAGTGTGGACTGGATGATTGAATCGTGAGGTGGATGGTGAATAGGCTGCAGGATAGAAGCCAGAGAGTAGTGGTCAATGGGACAGAGTCTAGTTGGAGGCCTGTAGCTAGTGGAGTGCTCCAGGAGTCAGTGCTGGGACCAGTCCTGTTCCATCTATTCACTGATGACTTGGATGAGGGATTAGGGTGCACTGTCAGCAAGTCTGCTGATGGCACAAAGCTGGGTGTTGTCGCCGACACTCCTGCAGACTGTGCTGCCATTCAGCGAGACCTGAACGGGCTGGAGAGCTGGACAGAGAGAAATGTAATGAAGTATAACAAAGGTTAAGTGTGGAGTCTGGCATCTGGGCAAGAATAACCCCAGTTACCAGTATAGGTTGGGGAGTGACCTGTTGGAGAGCAGTGTAGGAGAAAGGGACCTGGGGGTCCTGGTGGATAGCAGTATGACCATGAGCCTGCAGTGTGCTCTTGTGGCCAAGAGGGCCAACAGCATCCTGGGGTGGATCAGAATGGGGGCGGTTAGCAGATCAAGAGAGGTTTTCCTCCTGCTTTTCTCTGCACTAGTGAGACCGCATCTAGAGTATTGTGTCCAGTTCTGGACCCCTCAGTTAAAGAGGGACACAAAGCTGCTGGAGGGAGTCCAGCATAGGGCAAGGAGGATGATGAGGGAAATGGAGCACCTCCCTTATGAGGAGAGGCTGAATGAGCTGGGTCTCTTTAGCTTGGAAGGGACAGAGAGATGACCTCATTAATGTCTATAAATATGTGAGGGGTGTGTGTCAGAAGGATGGAGCCAGGCTCTTCTCAGTGTCATCTAGTGATAGGATGATGGACAATGGGTCTAAGCTAGAACATAGGCGGTTCCGTATAAATGTGAGAAGGAGCTTATTCACAGTGATGGTGTCAGGGCACAGGAACAGGCTGCCCAGGGGGGTTGTGGAGTCTCCTTCACTGGAGATGTTTAAGACTCACTTGGACGTGTTCCTGTGTGACTTGGCCTAGGTGATTCTGCTGCGTCAGGGGGATTGGACTAGACGATCTTTCAAGGCCCCTTCCAATCCCTCATCATTCTATGATTATATAATGATATAAACTAAATAAATCCTTTTTTATAAATCCACACTTTCTCCATTTGCACTGGACAAAACTGTAGTCGGTTCTGTACTCATCTACCTAAAGGTGTGTTTATGAGTAGCTCTTTTTCTAGATGCAAGAATTGCATCTAGAAATTACAGCTTAATACTTTTTAATATTAGAACAAGGATTCCTGCAACAGCTACTTTTATAATTGGTGTTTAAATATGTTGAATCAAGTTGATATCTGTTCCCTCTTAATCTAACTTTACTGACCAGAATCCAGAGACAGGTGTCATTCACTAAGATCCATAAACCTTCATCTCTTCTTAAAGAAAACAGATAAACTGCATAAAAGCAGACCAACATCTATAACAAACTGGGAAAATATTTTTGACAGTTATTTCCCACTTCAATGTTTTTTCCTACTCTGTGTCACAGTGAGAAAGTTAAACAAAACTGAAAGATACCAAAAAAGGATCAATCACTCCTGCAAAACCTGGAAAAATGTCATCTTATGAAATAAAATACACAAGCAGTTTTTAAATTTCTGGTAAGAACTTTTCAAACTACAGCATTTTAGCAAAATTATCATATAAAAGGCAGACTATGAAGGAACTTAATCACCTGAGACAAATATCTTTCAATGTCATATTAACCTATCTTTATGTAGCTGATAAACTCAGAAATAAAATATGCCCATGACATTTATACAAATATTTTTATTCATTTTCCATTTTTTTATTAGGAAATGAAATTAAATGCTTGCATGTACCATGGCTAAGAGAAATTAAATCTTGATCCATCGCCTAAATATTATAGACAAGGAATGATAATTGACTCATGATATCCGTCAGTACCAATGTAGGCTTTGGCCATTGCATGTACACATGTGAAACAGACCGTCTTTATAATAAGCAGAATAAAGCTATCATGTTGTACTGTAGTTATGTTGCTGGTGCACTGAATAGACATCATACCTTGCAACTTGGAAACTATGTAGGATTTTGAATGTTTTTTCTTCTTACAGCATACTTCTTTCCTAAGTATGATTAAATAAAGATAAGAACTCCTCTAAGGGCTAATCTGTGTTATTTCCCAGTTTTTCACATTGGGGACATATTGTCCCTTGTCACAAAAACCTCAGGGACAGAAGGGTACGCCACAGGGTGACACAGCAGGAAGCTGAGATACTGATGAAACAGTGTTCAGTTAATGAAGGCATGGCCCATGGCCTCTGCTGGTATGCCATATGTTTGAAGAAATGCTAATGACTACAATTCAAATAACTTTTTAATCTTAACTATATGTAAATGTGTTTATAAATGCTCTCTTATAAATATACTATTACATTTTTAAAAGCTAAGTGCTAATGTTGCTTTCAACATCTATAATGCATAATAATTAATACTTTAGCAATTCTGTTTAATTATACCTTATGGGAAACTGTACAGTAATTTATAGAAATTAAGCAGAAAAACAAAGATCAACAGAAATAATGCAGCAGTGAAAGAACTGAATAATAAATCACTTAGATAATTAATTTACAAAACCCAGATCATTGTGAAAGGACATCTTAGGGCTCAATTCTCAAACAACTGAGATTTGCAAGGAGAAGATCCATTAAAAAACTCAAAGCATTCCATTAAAAACTCCTTCCGCAAGTTGAACCAATTTTAATTTTTTCAAACTGTTGGATTATTTAACAAAAACCAAAGAATAGAGTTACAAATTTAAGAGCAAGAATTTGGAGGATTTTAATTTTCTCTTTGCTTTTCTTTTGTGAAAACCCTGTGACACTGCAGGTGATCATTAGCCACAAATGATATTTTGCAGTGAATCATCTTCTCCATGGCTGGCCAAAAAAACCTCTCCATTGCAATAGCAGAAGTGCTGTTCAGGAAGAGCAGTTGGTGACCAGATTATGCTACATGGGACACTACTATTTTTGCTGCAAAACAGGACACTCAGTTGCAGTTACAGCTACCGTGAATTCCAGATTCAGGTTAAAACATGGTTATATTGCTAATCGATGAATCTACTACTTGCCTATTTTTTTTAGCATGAATTAGAGATGTGACTAATTTATGATCCTGCTGTGGCAGGGGGATTGGACTAGATGATCTTTCGAGGTCCCTTCCAATCCGTAATGATTCTATGAGTCTATGATTCTATATACAAATTCTGCCTAACACCTACTGCAGTATTTAAATAAACTTAATATGGTGGAAGGCCATCAATTTTGAAATCTCTGAGAAAATCTACTTATGTGGCATCTCACAAGTTTTCTTAACTTCAAAACTTTTCCCATTTTCTAATCAGAAATCCAGCTCAAGCAACAAGGAAACAAAACTCCAGATCATAATGACTGCCTGAAGGGTCATTAGGACTCTCTGAGACCGCACACAGCAGAGAGAGCACTGGTCCCCGAATGTTATTTTGTCAAGGTTTCTGGGTGATCTCGGGTTCCCTGAACAGGAAAGCTCAGGGCAGAAGTAGAACGGAAGGAAGCTGATGAGTTTTGAGTGCTCTCACGGAAGAAGCCGGGCAAACCGGGTGTGGAGCCAGAGCTCTTTAAGGGAGGTGAAAACAGAAGTCATTCTCAGACCGCATACAGAAGTGAGAACACAGCCACTTTAGCCGCTTTAGCTGCTTTAGCCGCTTTAGCAGCTTTAGCTTCTTCAGCTGCCAGGGGACAAAAAAAAAAAATGGTAAAGATGCAGCAGCAGAGGAGGACCAGGCTTCAGTCACCACTGTACATGGATGTAAGAACCCAAACACAGGCCCCCAACACAGGATGAGGCTGTGCAGGAAACAGGCTGCCAAGAATGTAGCAATTTTTTGCTTCTCCCTGGCTTCGTACGATGCAAAGTGGTAGATTTTCTGCTTGACCAGGCAGCACAGTTGTGAGATGAGGTTGAAAGGCTGCAAGCTGAACTAGAAAGGCTCAGAACTAGAGAGGCTGAAATAGGGGTAGACTGGTGCAGCCAGGCTCAGCAGGCTGGACAACGGATAAATAAGAGCCAGATTCAGGGGGAGCCTGTATCCTATAGTTCTCAGGTGGAGGACAGAAGCCCAAGTAAAAGGGGTGAGTGGAGACAAGTGCAGGGTCATGGCAGAAGGCTAGTACCACCTTCGCCTGCCTCACCTCCCCAGTTGCCACTGACTAATAGATATAAGCCGTTATTGGAAAACAGCCAGTCTAATAAGGATATAGAGAATAGAGAATCCACACTGGAAGTCCTGGCAAGGCCACATGAATCCAGGAAGTCTTCCAGTAATATGACGACCTCCTCCACAAAGAAGAGAAAAGTGCTGGTTATTGGAGACTCACTCCTGAAAGGGACTGAGGGCCCAATAGGGAGAGCTGACCTTCATCATACAGAAGCCTGCAATTTACCTGCAGCCCAAATCAGGGACATTACTAGGTTGCCCCCTAACCTTGTGTGATCAGCTGACTATAACCCACTGCTAATCTTCCATACAGGTGAGGAGGAAGCTGTAGTCCATAGCCTGAGGGGAATGAAAAAAGACCTTAAGGCATTAGGATGTTTGGTGAAAGACTCTGGGGCACAAATTGTATTCCCGTCATATCTTCCATGTTCAGGTGAGGACACAGGCTGGAATAGGAGGACTCAGTCCATTAACACCTGACTACGAGACTGGTGTTACAGGCAGGGCTTTGGTCTCTTTTATAATAACTGGTTTTCTCAGATGTCAGACCTTGCAGATACAAATGAGAGTGGTTTATCTCAGAGGCAAAAAAGGTTCTGGGGCAGGACTTGGCAGGACTCATTCAGAGGACTTTAAACTAGATTCGAGGGATGGTGGGGTAGTTGATGGGTGAGCACCAGTGGGACAGAGCTCTGATCTTAATGAAAACCTGGTGGCCTCTTGCCATCCTAGGGTGAAATCGGAGTGCTCAGCTTGCTCCCTGAAATGCTTGTACACCAGTGCACACAGCAAGGGGAATAAGCAGGAGTTAGAAATCTGTGTCCAGTCAGGTGATTATGATCTGGTGGCAATTACGGAGACCTGGTGGGATAGCTTGCATGACTGGAATATGGTTATGAACGGCTATGTCCTTTTTAGGAGGGACAGGTCAGCAAGGCAGGGTGGACGAGTTGCTCTGTACGTGAGAGAGCAACTGGAATACATTTAGTACTGTCCAGAGGCAGATGAAGAGAGAGTTGAGAGTTTGTGGGTGCGGACTAAGGGGCAAGCTGGCATGGGTGACACTGTTGTGGGTGTATGTTACATACCACCAGATCAGAATGAGGAAGTTGATGAGGTCTTCTACAGGCAGCTAACAGCAGCCTCACAGCTACAAGCCCTGATTCTCATGAGGGATTTTAACTACCCAGATGTCTGCTGAAAGACCTACTCAGCCAACCACCCACAGTCCAGGAGGTTCTTTCAGTAGATTGGTGACAATTTCCTGATGCAAATGGTGGAGGAGCCCACTAGGAGAGGAGAGCTGCTGGATTTTGTACTCACCAACAAAGAGAGTCTGGCTGAAGCAGTGAAAGTTGAAGGCAGCTATGGCTGCAGTGACCATGAGATGGTTGAGTTCAGGGTCTTATGTAGCAGAAAAAGAATACCTAGCAGAATCACAACCCTAGACTTCAGGAGGGTCAACTTTGGACTTTTCAAGCAATTGCTAGGGGATATCCCATGAGACGGTGTGGCACGGCACACGCTGCTTAACCGTTGGCTACAACTGAGGGACAAGACACAGCTTGATACAAGCAAGATGTCCGATTTATTATCCTCAAACATTAGTTTATATAAAGTTAGGCTTAACTGCGTGTTCTACGCTGATGGGTTCTTAAGTCTATCCCTATATGATTGACATAACTATTCCAAGCATTTTATTGGTCAAAGATCTGACACCACACGAACAATCAAACTCTGTTCTGACTACAAGTCACAGGAGCATCCTATCCTAGGGCCTAGTCCTTGCTCAATACAATGTTGCAAGACTGCTGAGTCCTTGGTTTCATCCTTGGTCATAATCTCATGGTCAGGGCTATCTTCAGTGTTCAGCCATCACGTCAGCGGCTTCCCATGGCTTCCATCCCACCAGGGCAAAACTATCTCCACTCATTCTCTCTGTGGTGCTTGGAGCTCTATTCTCAAGGTCCTGTCCGTCAAGATACAACTACAAAAGCCAAGGCCTCCTTGGAATTGAACCGTGCAAGACAGGTCAAGGGCAACAAAAAGGGCTTCTTCTAATACATTGCAGGTATAACTAAACATAAAATTAATGTAGGCCCCCTGCTGAATGACATGGGTGCCCTGAATACAGAGCATACAGAGAAAGCAGAGATGCTGAACACCTTCTTTGCCTCTGTCTGTACTTCTGGGGGCTGTCTTGATATCAAACCCCAGACTGCTGAGACTCCAGACAAAGTGGAGGCAAGAGAGGAGTTGTCTTGGTTGATGAGGGCTGGGTCAGGGACCAGTTGATCAAACTGGATGTAAACAAATCCACGGGCCCTGATGGGATGCACCCTCACGTACTAAGGGAGACAGCGGAAGTCATTGCTAAGCCACTCTCCATCATCTTTTCTAAATCCTGGGGATCATGAGAGTTGCCTAGGGACTACAGGACAGCAAATGTTACTCCAATCTTGAAAAAAGGGAAACAAGGAGGACCCAGGTAACTGGTCAGCCTCACCTCCTTCCCAGGAAAGGTGATGGAACAACTTGTTCTACAGACTGTCTCCAGGCACATCAAGGACAGGGAAGTCATGCTTGAGCAATCTGATAGCCTTTTTTGAGGGTGTAACCAGGAAGCTAGATGATGGTGGAGTGGTGGATGTGGTCTATACGGACTGGAGTAAGGCATTTAACACAGTCTCACATAGCAGCCTTGCAGACAAACTGAGGCAGTGTGGACTGGATGATTGAATCGTGAGGTGGATGGTGAATAGGCTGCAGGATAGAAGCCAGAGAGTAGTGGTCAATGGGACAGAGTCTAGTTGGAGGCCTGTAGCTAGTGGAGTGCTCCAGGAGTCAGTGCTGGGACCAGTCCTGTTCCATCTATTCACTGATGACTTGGATGAGGGATTAGGGTGCACTGTCAGCAAGTCTGCTGATGGCACAAAGCTGGGTGTTGTCGCCGACACTCCTGCAGACTGTGCTGCCATTCAGCGAGACCTGAACGGGCTGGAGAGCTGGACAGAGAGAAATGTAATGAAGTATAACAAAGGTTAAGTGTGGAGTCTGGCATCTGGGCAAGAATAACCCCAGTTACCAGTATAGGTTGGGGAGTGACCTGTTGGAGAGCAGTGTAGGAGAAAGGGACCTGGGGGTCCTGGTGGATAGCAGTATGACCATGAGCCTGCAGTGTGCTCTTGTGGCCAAGAGGGCCAACAGCATCCTGGGGTGGATCAGAATGGGGGCGGTTAGCAGATCAAGAGAGGTTTTCCTCCTGCTTTTCTCTGCACTAGTGAGACCGCATCTAGAGTATTGTGTCCAGTTCTGGACCCCTCAGTTAAAGAGGGACACAAAGCTGCTGGAGGGAGTCCAGCATAGGGCAAGGAGGATGATGAGGGAAATGGAGCACCTCCCTTATGAGGAGAGGCTGAATGAGCTGGGTCTCTTTAGCTTGGAAGGGACAGAGAGATGACCTCATTAATGTCTATAAATATGTGAGGGGTGTGTGTCAGAAGGATGGAGCCAGGCTCTTCTCAGTGTCATCTAGTGATAGGATGATGGACAATGGGTCTAAGCTAGAACATAGGCGGTTCCGTATAAATGTGAGAAGGAGCTTATTCACAGTGATGGTGTCAGGACACAGGAACAGGCTGCCCAGGGGGGTTGTGGAGTCTCCTTCACTGGAGATGTTTAAGACTCGCTTGGATGTGTTCCTGTGTGACTTGGCCTAGGTGATTCTGCTGCGTCAGGGGGATTGGACTAGATGATCTTTCAAGGCCCCTTCCAATCCCTCATGATTCTATAAGTTTCAAGTTAGAACATATGTATCAAGGTATATGGACTGATTTCTTTTTTCCTCTTGCACTTAAAGAATAAGGGTGGAAGAAAGGATCTGAACGAGCTTTACTTGTTCAGCTTCAGCCAGGAGTGTCCTATACAAACACTATACATGCAGTGCAAGACTTTCTGCTTCTCTCTCATTAAAAAAAGGATAAAATATTTTACTTTAAGTAACAAGGGGAACTGAAACCTTATATTCTTTTGTGATCATTGTACAAATGAGGGAAATGTTTGAAAATATAATATCTAAGTAACAAGATATTAATAATAGCTCCTTGGGAACCCAAAACAGGATAGTGTTTGTTTGTTGTATATAGTAAAATTTGGAACCTGTTTTGTGATCAAGGTGCTGAATGCCTTAAGATCTGTTCAAGAGAGTTTGGAGGCATGGGGCACAGACGAGAATACCTTGAAGGTTAGAAGAAAATTAATTTTTATAAATTCATTAAATCACAACATCTCAATATCTTGGTAAATGATCCATCGGGCTGAGGCTAAACTGTTGATCAACTCTACCATCTGTCCAAGGTGAACTTGTATCCATCTACCTCAGATGAAGTCAGCTTTCTGCCCTATGTGCCCTCCTCAGCCAAGCAAGACTGTCAAATCAGATTTAAGAATCTGGTCATACATGTTTGACAGATAGGCTCCAAATGTCTCGTATATTCACCGTTAACACTGGCTGGTCTGTTGAGGCGTCATTCTCTTCTGGAAGGCTGATGAGGCATGGTGTTTTTGTTGGCCCTTCACACAGAAGAACATTTCACACTTTGTCTGTACATTTTGTTTTATTGACAAAAATGTGAAATATGGAGGACAGAGTAATGGCGTGAGTCCCTCAGCTTAGCAAGTCAGTTCCACCTTGGAGAGTAGAGAATTATTTTGGCACTTAGCACTTACTGCTACTGCCCTCTGTGAAGAATAGCATTAAAATTATTTTAGATATCACCCATTACTATAGTTATCAAACTCCAGCTCTCTGGAAAAGAAAATACATCCCTTTACTCCTACTGAATACACGAGAACATAAGGCTGCTTACACTTCTGAAAAGTAGAGGTGGTTAACCCAGTGATTTTGACAAGATTCCAAAAAGTTTGGGTAGGTGACACTCAGGTTCAGTCCTAGTTGATATTTAAATGTTAAAAATGTAGAATTTCCTTGCTTCAGTGCAAAAATGTTAAATTGGAAACTTCCATTCCATCCTGAAGATTATTCTATCTCCTCTTATATTACTGCTTGTAATTTCTTTACTTATTTTTACTTCTTTACATTAAAAGTTCCTACATGCTGTGAGTAATGATTTAATATGTTAATACGTGCTAGTTTGTTGAAGGAAATTCCAAGTAGGGATAAACAGAAAGTATTTATTTGAAACAACCAGATGAATAAATAAGTTGTGTAAGCTGCAGCTTAGGAGAGGCAGTGATAGGTTTCTCACCTTCAGCTCCCATTAACAGGATTACCTCTCTCCCTCCAAATACACAGTCTTGAGGGAATAGGCTTGACACCAAATCTTCCCCTTTACAAGCCAGCACTCAGCTACAGACTTAACTGCTCTGCTCCCCCAGCCTTCTACCCTTTTTTTTGTGTTCATCAAATCTTCAGTTGTCTTCTGTAGAACATTTGCACTTCTGAGGAGCATTTATAAATGCTCTAAAAAAGACTGTGGTTAGAGTACCGATCTAGGACCTGGGTGAGGCGATCTTGAGAGCCTTCAGGTAGGTCTCCAGTTGACAATTCAGTTAACAACTATTCACATACAGAAATGCTGCTCTTCATCCTTCTGTTGCATTTCCGCAGGTCTGAGCACACGTCAGGTGCCTCAGAATAGTCCTTACCTATCTGTAAGAGAATGCAATGAAGAACACAGCACATACGCTCTTTTGAAGTGTATTAAAATTTGGAGACTTGTCCTGTCCATTCACTAACTCTTCATCTCAAGTAGCCTCACACATCTTACATGTTACTTCAGTATCTCAGGTGTCTAACTTCCTCTGTACCTTGGGGGAAAAGCCTGTCTGTCTAACCAGGGGTTCCACTGTCAAGGTGCGTATTTGGCTTCACATCATCCTAGATATCACCAACTGGTGAAAAGGAAGAACTGTTACTCAAAACCTCAATCTTGTGCTTTTCAATATATTTCAATAACTCACTTTATTTGTAGTAAAAAACTTTAAAAGCTGTGTTCCTTGCAAAAACAAACTGTTACAACAGAGTAGTAGAACACTTGTAGTGTCCTCAGTCAAACATCTGAATATTAATAGGTAACCCTGTTGTGCTTGCTTGCTTAAAAGAACTAGATTATTCATTGTACTACTGTTTATTACTCTTTCTCTCTAGGTGAGAAGCTGATTATGTGTCATTTCTCCCTTTCCTTCACCACTTACAGGTCATATCTTCAGACATTCTTCACAGTAGTCTTTGGACCCGGCTACATGCCTATATTTTTCATCACTAATACCCTTCAGAAACCCAACTAGTGTTTCTTCCTATTGTGAGATGATGGCAAACAAAGCTAAAGTTTGAAGACCAAATCAGATGGGCAAATTGCCACTGGAAAGGATAACTCGACAAAAAAAAAATCACAGAATTGGTGGGAAGTTTTCAGTTTGATCAATACAGTTAAAGACACGTGCAGGCTTACTTTTTTGCAGAATCAGTGCAGCTAGACCAAATATTCATGTCTCACAAAAAAAGTAAGACAATTGATTAAGTCCACCATTTCATAAAAAAATTTGGTTTCTCAGAAAACATTTTTACCAAATAGAATAAAAACAAATTTTGAAGTTTCTTTTAAAAACACTTTTTTAGGGGTGGGGGATGAGGGTGGGGAAGGGTGAGAAATATGGAAAATGTTTCAAAAATACTTCAGTTCCTGAGTATGGCTTATGTCATAACAGCGAACATTACACTCCAATAAATGTAGACAATTCTGTTATCCTGTGAAATGCCATTTCAAAGTAGAAAACACCTTTTAAGCAAATTTAATCAAGATTGATACTTTCCATTTAAAAGTTTAATTTTGTCAAAATTCTGTATCCTGACAGCTGCAGCTATAACTTCCCAAATAGAAGCTTCCCAAATATTTGAATCTTGAGGTTATTACACAGAAACTTCCAGTGCTAGAAGAACACATTATGAACACTAAAGGCTTAGAATAGTCTTTTCAAAGCAATCTCAAAAGCTTTACATTGTTGCACATGGATATGGCTGAGAAATTCTTTTATGAGGCAAAAAAATTTGAAAATTTTTGGAAAATACCTCTTTTCTTAAATCGATGCAAAGAGCTGAAGTATCCAGCATTTACTAAGGAAAAATGCCATAGCACATCCTCCTCATTAATCAGTTGTCATGTATTTTTTTTAATTACTCAAACTCCACTGAGCACCCTTTACTTACACCAGAAAGAGCTGCCAAAACAGGAAAGAACATAAAATTTGGAGATAAATAAATAAGGCTATCTTTCTCTTTCATTCTTTACACATTTTTTTAAAAACATTTTTTAATGTGGAAGACACTTGAGCTATTTTTAAAGGCATTTTCATGAGACCATTCGTTGGAGTAATAGAACACACAGTACCTATCATTGCCAAACTGTAGTTCACTTTGCTAGATTTATCCAGAAACCTGACTGTCTCCGGAGAACTTGCTAAAATTTTAAGGGTTATGCACAAGATGTTAGCTAATCACACAGCTCCCAGATATTTGTAACAAGCAGTGTGACTTTGAGGTTGCATTTAAATGAGAGACAAGCATGAGTACTGATGTGTTTTTTGTTAGTGCTGCACAGCAAGAAAAATGCTACACTACACAGTGCCAAATCCACAATACTTCATCAGTTATGCTTCAAAGATAACAGAAAGCATACAACACTCAATCAATGTTCAGTGTTCCACAAGCTATATTAAATAATAATAAAAATAATAGTAATAAACTGATAATCACTTCAGGAAGAAAATAGGCTCCAAAATTAATTACAAATTGCAAATATGATGTAAATGAATGCAAACAAGAGAAGCAAATTATGTGTTTTTCTACCAAACATGAACCTGATTTGGAAAACTCAGGCATACTGGGAAGGAGATAACACAGGTCAGGCCTTACATTATTGGCTCAAAGCTATTAAAATTTGAGACTGCACAAATACAAAATGTAAAACTCATGTCCTTAAGTTGTTTACATAATTTCATTTGGTAAACAGAAATATTCACAATTTAGAACTCTTATCTTTCATTAAATACCAAAATCAAAACTGCTGAAGATAAGTTTTGGATCTTCTGCTTGTTTTCACAAATGGATGCACAAAGAGAGTACAGCTTATTCAATTTGAAAATGATAATGTTGACTTCTTCAGAAACTATTGATAACACTATTGAGTGATTATCCACATTGTTAATAGAAGTAAAGACAAGCAGCAAGTCATTGTACTAAAAAACCTCACTTTAAAAATCCATAATTTTAAAAAAAAATAAAAAGAAATGAATGTTCTATAATACCTGCAAGAGTTAATATTTCTGTCTTGTCATTCATAATTTGAACACAAATACACAAGATAAGTGTTAGCTTTAAATGTCTGGCATGTTAATTATTTAATTAATTGTTTCCATCAGTATCACAGTATTACCAAGGTCAGAAGAGACCTCATAGATCTCTTCTGAGTCCAACAGTTACCACTGTCCAACCTGTTACCACAGAGCTCAAGGCTAGACCATGGCACCAAGTGCCACGTCCAATCCTGCCTTGAACAGCTCCAGAGTTGGCGACTCCACCACCTCCCTGGGCAGGCCATTCCAGTGGCCAATGACTCTCTCAGTGAAGAACTTTCTCCTCACCTCAAGCCTAAATTTCCCCTGGCGCAGCTTGAGGCTGTGTCCTCTTGTTCTGGTGCTGGCTGCCTGAATCTTATGCTACAACACTAAGTGTACTGCAGTAGGTGCATACATATTTCAATAGGTACATCTTTTAAATGTAGGGCTATGTCTTCACCAGACTAAATTAGAGACTAGAAAATTAATAATTAATTTCTGTTAAAGCATCTTGACATGTATAGTCTTAACCACTGCCCTTAATTTAAGACAATCACATGAAATGTCTGTTTGTACATTTCCACTTAATTTTAAACTAATGAAACACGACTATAACATCCTAAGGCAAATTAATGACAAAAAAATCAAAGGAACTCGTGTTACCAGCCAAGAGAAAGACTGTATCTATGTACATAGTGGATTTTATTTCTTTCTGACCATGCAGCTGAGTAGCAAAAAAGGGAAACTTATATGAACTAGAAGAAAAGACACAGATTTATTTTCAGGGCATGTCTAACAACTGGTATGGATTTCTAGTTTGAGCTCAATGGAAAAAAAGAAAATAATTGCAAAAAGCATTCCAGGAAGCTGTGGTATTTGTCATAGAAATTAAATCTTGCCTTGAAGCAAGAAGCAGCTCTT
This sequence comes from Rhinopomastus cyanomelas, assembly GCA_013400115.1. Taxonomy (NCBI): domain Eukaryota; kingdom Metazoa; phylum Chordata; class Aves; order Bucerotiformes; family Rhinopomastidae; genus Rhinopomastus; species Rhinopomastus cyanomelas. The sequence goes on along the minus strand of VXBP01002106.1, from coordinate 17,957 downwards.
ACTGGGTAATACGGAAATAATTTATCATAAGAGGCAAATTCATGATCAGAAGATATTCTAATCTGATCCATTATAGTATTGAATTATTTTTTATGAAGTCAAAAAAAGCAAAAGAAATGGGAAAAACCACAAGCTGTTAGAGATAATTGCTGACACTACAAGTTAAAACACCTCAAAAGATCACTTAGTTAACTAGAAAACCAGATTAGAGGGTCTCAAGTGTTCAATGGTACACACCTTCCAGGTCAGAGGGAATCTGGTTTAAAGTAGAGAAAAGAATGTTGCAGACCTGAATGAAGAAAAAAGCTGTTTACACTCCACAATAAATTACAGATCAGAAACACTGAAGAGCCTAAAAAGGCTGGGATCAAAACCAGAATCTCGTGATTAGCCATTTCTGTTTGCGATTGTGCATAATCCCAATTTTGAAAGATGAACTAGAGAATCCCTGGTAGGCAAAATGAAAAAGATGAACAGAATTTCCGTTTCATTTTGTCAAATAACTGTATTCTATCCCAGGAAAAGGATGTTATGGTTCAATGTCTTAGATACCAGGCAGGACAAAAAAATTAAAAAATCTTCAGAGAGAAAGTCTTAGTCAATGGCACTATTTTTGCAGCTCTAGTACTCAGTTTGAAAAAGTAATTTTGGGGAATAATTAACTTTAAACCCACCTCTCCCCAAAACAGAGATTTTCAGTATGTTATTTAAAGTCCACAGACCAAATTTTCTATCCATAAATCAGCAAGAACACAGCTGCAAAAAGGATAGCTTTGCTAGAATGAAATTCTCTTTCAAGCTATGTAGTTTTGAGAGAGCCCAGACTTTTAAGGTTCTATTTTTGAGAAAAGACAATGATGAAATCCACATTTCTGCTACTACTAACAGTCTGCACTACTTTAATACTTACTAACTTGCTAAAACTCATTCACATCACTAAGACTGAAACCCAGTTAAATTAATAAGGGCCTAAATATTCACAGAATGTTACAGGTTGGAAGGGATCTTGAAAGATCATCTAAATCCAACCCTGCCTGCTGGAGCAGGGTAAGCCTACAGAACCTGGTGTACCCAGACCATCCCCTATCCAAGTACAAACCAGGCCCAACCCTGATTAGCTAATCCAACATTCTGTCTCTATTTCTCTTCACCTGTTCTACCAGTACATTATATTTCTACCATTATATTACATTATACACAACAGGTTTATATACTTTTTGAATTGTGATGACTTCATAATATATTTTCCAACTTCTACTTATGAATAGCCATCAAGGTCAAGTAGGCAAAAAAACCAAAAAGAATTACTTGCTTAACATTTCCTTTTCTAAATTACATCGTAATTTTTGCTTCCCCAGAACTTTGCCCCAACCTTTTTTCAGTAATATAATCTGGGTCACCACATGATGTCAGAGCCTTCCTCCATATAATATAATAATATTCTTCTATATAATACATAATTTGCCTGAAACTTATAAAAATAATTGTTGGTGCACATGTGAATTTGGATGCTATACTGAGTACAGAAGATGGAGTAAAGTATAAGAGTAAAAATGCACATGCAAGAGATAAGATTGGAAAAGTTCAATTGGAATAGAAGCTCAGAATTTTGGATTATTACCTAAATTCAATTCTGAAATCATTTAAATCTCATTTTCAGAAAGAGTTCAAAATCATTAGACCCCTAATGAGATTATCACTTTCTAATTCCCTTTAAAAGTTTGGAGCTGAGGGTGACAGTTCAAATGTGTAATTTTCATTTTGGATGTCTACAATAATTTCATTACATGATCACCATACTAGTAGCAACATTCCTCTTAAGGGCTTAGCTATTATCTTACAGAGTAAAGTTGATGTCCACCAGGAAATTTTCGTGACACAGTGTTGGTAAAGAAAGCTTAAGGTGGCAAACAACTAACTGACAAGAAGGTACCCACATTTGTTAGATTGCTGAAAAGTGTGGTAGAGACTAACAGGGAATAGCAAGAAAGAAAAATTACAAGGCTGGGCAACATTCCACATTTGGGTGGCTAGGCTGGGAGTGATAGGCTGAAACAGAAAGATACTGTCAATGTGAATAGAAATTTAAAAAAAAAGCTTACTCTTTTAATTCATAGAATCATAACGGATTGGAAGGGACCTCAAAAGATCATCTAGTCCAATCCCCCTGCCACAGCAGGAACACCTAGACCAAGTCACAGAGGAACACATCCAGGGGAGCCTTGAACATCTCCAGTGAAGGAGACTCCACAACCACCCTGGGCAACCTGTTCCAGTGCTCTGTTACCCTCACTGTGAAGAAGTTCCTCCTCAGGTTGATGTGGAACCATTGCCCCTTGTCCTATCACTACATGACACTGAATTCATATTGAAGACTGTGTCATGATTATGTAACTGAACTCTTTAACATAAAATCAATCAATCTATGTAGCACTTTGTGGTAGAGCAAGAAGCAGAAAATAGAAACTTGATAGAACAATTTACCTTTGCCCTGATGTTACCTTTTCAACATTTATAACCCCAGAAGGACAAATCAAATATATAAAGTATTCTTACAGTAGTGATAGCTGTCACTATCTTTTTTTACAAGTCTCCCTAATCTGACATTAGAGATAAGAGATACATAAAAGCTGCTGTAAATGAAAAGCAAGTAATGCTTTGTATTGTAGGGACTGGTTTCTTCCCATCATCAGCAGATAAACAATTTTATTATTTAATAAAGGTGGCTTTGAATAGAACCACAATCTCTCTCTGCTGGGGTCTAGAGGTTGGCAGAAGTGTGATTACAGATGAACAGAAATAGCATCCAGTGCACTGAAATGACACCCGAAGCCTTCTGGATCATGGCTGCCCCAAAAGAACCTCTGAAACCATGGTAAACCATTCCAGTACTAAGGGCTGACAGCTTTGCTTCAGAAATTATTCTTTCCAGGAACTGGTTATTGGCAGAAACACAAAACAAATAATCTATTCTTTATTCCCTTTCTAGAACTAAGCAAACCTTGAACAACAAATGTAAAAAGTTCCCTTATTTTAATATGATGAAATCCTTCAGTAACATTTGATGAGTTGTGATATGTTCAAAAGTCAAAAGTTAACTGGAAAAACCTGCAAACCCAGCTTGGCTCACTACAGTGTGGATGAGGATGGAGCTGAGAGTCTTATTGTCTTTTAAGTCTTTCAGTGTTACTGGCTGAGTACACTGAAACCTGAAAATCATAGGATCATAGGATCATAGGATGTTAGGGGTTGGAAGGGACCCAAGAGATCATCGAGTCCCCCCCCCCCCCCGCCGGAGCAGGACAAAACTATCTAACGCAGATCACAGAGGAACGCATCCAGGCGGGCCTTGAAAGTCCCCAGAGAAGGAGACTCCACGACCTCCCTGGGGAGTCTGTTCCAGTGCTCCGTGACCCTCACAGCAAAGAAGTTCCCCCTTGTGTTGAGGCAGAACCTCCTCTGCTGCAACTTACACCCTTTGCTCCTTGTCCTATCACAGGGAGCAAGTGGAAAGAGCCTGTCCCCCCCCTCCTGGCCAGCCTTCAGGTACTTATAAACATTGATCAAATCTCCCCTAAGTCTTCTCTTCTCCAGACTGAAAAGCCCCAAGTCCCTCAGCCTCTCCTCATAAGCCATGCCCTCCTGTCCCCTAATCATCCTCGTAGCCCTCCGCTGGACCCTCTCCAGTAGATCCTTGTCCCTCTTAAACTGGGGGGCCCAAAACTGAACACAGTACTCAAGATGAGGCCTCACCAGGGCAGAGTAGAGGGGGAGAAGAACTTCCCTCGATCTGCTGGACACACTCCTCCTAATACACCCCAGGATCCCATTGGCCTTCTTGGCCACCAGGGCACATTGCTGTGCCATGGTTAACCTGTTGTCCACCAGGACCCCCAGGTCCCTCTCCACAGGACTGCTTTCCAGTAGATCACCTCCCAGCCTGTACTGGTGGAGTTTGTTATTCCTCCCCAGATGCAGGACTCTGCACTTGTCCCTGTTGAACCTCATCTGGTTTCTCTGTGCCCAGCCCTCCAGTCTGTCCAGGTCTCTCTGGATGGCAGCACAGCCCTCAGCCGTATCAGCCAAGCCTCCCAGCTTGGTGTCGTCGGCAAACTTGCTGAGCAGACACTCTGTGCCCTCATCAATGTCATTGATGAAGATGTTGAACAAGACCGGTCCCAGCACCGATCCCTGGGGGACACCACTAGTCACAGCTCTCCAGCTGGACCTGGCACCATTGATCACCACCCTCTGAACTCTATCCTGCAACCAGTTCCTAACCCACCTCACTGTCTGCTCTTCCATCCCACACTTCCTCAGCTTGCTCACTAAAATTTCATGGGAGACAGTGTCAAAGGCCTTGCTAAGGTCAAGGTAGACCACATCCACTGGTTTCCCTGAATCTAACCATTCAGTTATTGCATTATAGAATGCTATCAGGTTAGTCAAGCAGGACTTCCCCTTCATAAGTCCGTGCTGACTACTCCTGATAACTTTCTTCTCTTCCAAGTGCCTTGAGGCAGGAAGCCACTCCATCATTTTTCCAGGGATGGAGTGAGGCTGACTTGTCTATAGTTTCCCGGAACTACTTTCTTGCCCTTCTTGAAGACTGGAGTGACATTGGCTCTCCTCCAGTCCTCAGGCACCTCTCCTGTCTGCCACGATTTGGCAAAGATGATAGATAGCGGTAGGGCAATAATATCAGCCAGCTCTCTCAGCACCCTTGGGTGCATCTCATCAGGGCCCGTGGACTTGTTAATGTTCAATTTGCATAGCTGATCCCTAACCCAGTCCACGCTGAGAAATAGAGAAAGTCTATTGATCCCTAGAGCAGGCTGGGGGCTTTCAGATCTTTCAGGACCTCTTAGGTCCTCTTGGTGCTCAATAAAACCTTCAGTGGTTATAACTGAGAGCATTTGCTTTTCATCTCCTCATGTGGACTGCAGTTGTACGTGTTAGGGCTTTAGACACTTTTGACCAACTTGTAGACTAGTTTTCATTTTGGTGAGCTGCTGCTGTTGTCCAGCCACTCTGGTGAATAAAAGCCTTACGGTTTGGTCAGTAGTACGCATAAAGGGCTCTCTTTCCTAGCCTCAGAAAAAGCATTTTCAGTTAGATTGTTACATCTCCAGAGGTGAAAAGAGTTAAGCAATTGAATGTCTAGCCATGTTAAAGACCAACATATCTTGGAGGCAGGACCAGCATTTTACAACGTCTAAACAATTTGTTGAGGAGTCTGGTGAGTGTGAAAAGGGACAAATTTGGAAGTATAATTAGAATGGATCAAGATTAAATCTTAGCTGTCAAATTGCAGGAAGTATTTTAAATTAGCATTTGCAGATGCTTCAAATATTACTCAGAACAGACAAAAAGAAAAAGTGAGTGTGTGTAGAGGAACCTAACCTATGAGACTAAGAAAAGGACTTAGTTATAAAGTATATAAAATCCACTAATTATCATTGCAGGTCTTTTGCTTCTTTCTTTGCAGAAGGCAGAAATTAAAGCTATATGTGCAGAGTGCAGGTTAAAAGTTAGGTAATTATCCAAACATGCCTAAATTGCTAGTCTAGAAAAATACACTGAATGTCTCATCCAGGAATTATCAGATCGTTCTTCACTACAAGGATAATGTATTTCCTCACTGGTAGTTAGTTCTTAGTGACTGTTTCCACTTCTATTTCCTGCACCTTCCAATTAAATCCCAGGCTGTGCAATGAAAATGGAGGTAAAATAAACCAGCAGTACTTCAGTAGCTAGACATTTATATGCACATTGTGAATGGGGAAAAGCAGATGATAAATGTTCTCGCTCCCACACATGCATCATGGTGTTCCCATAGCACGGGACAAACAGAAGGCAGTATGATCTGTTGCATAGCAGGGACGGGGCAAACTAACTGCGTCTGAAGCCATATGTAGATTCACATATAGAATCATAGAATCATAGAATCATTACGGATCGGAAGGGACCTCGAAAGATCATCTAGTCCAATCCGCCTGCAACAGCAGGATCACCTAAACCAAGTCACACAGGAACCTGTCCAGTCGGGTCTTGAACATCTCCAGAGAAGGAGACTCCACAACCCCCCTGGGCAGCCTGTTCCAGTGCTCCGTCACCCTCACTGTGAAGAAGTTCCTTCTCAGGTTGATGCGGAACCTCCTATGTTCCAGCTTACAACCATTGCCCCTTGTCCTATCACTACATGACACCGAGAACAGCCCAGTGCCATCCTCCTGACACCCACCCCTCAAATATTTGTAGACATTAATGAGGTCGCCCCTCAGTCTCCTCTTCTCCAAGCTAAAGAGACCCAGCTCCCTCAACCTCTCCTCATAAGGGAGGTGTTCCACCTCTCTTATCATCTTTGTTGCCCTACGCTGAACTCTCTCCAGCAGCTCCACATCCCTCTTGTACTGAGGAGCCCAGAACTGGACACAATACTCCAGGTGTGGTCTCACCAGGGCAGAGTAGAGGGGGAGAAGAACCTCTCTTGATCTGCTAACCACCCCTCTTCTAATCCACCCCAGGATGCTGTTGGCCTTCTTGGCCACAAGAGCACATTGCTGGCTCATAGTCATCTTGTTGTCCACCAGGACCCCCAAGTCCCTTTCCCCTACACTACACTCCAACCGGTCAGTCCCCAGCCTATACTGGTACCTGGGGTTGTTCTTGCCCAGATGCAAGACTCTGCACTTACTCTTGTTATAGCTCATTAGATTCTTCTCTGCCCAGTTCTCCAGCCTGTCCAGATCTCGCTGAATGGCAGCACAGTCTGCGGGGGTGTCGGCGACACCACCCAGCTTAGTGTCATCAGCAAACTTACTGACAGTGCATGCCAATCCCTCATCCAAGTCATCAATGAATAGATTGAACAGGATACCGGAAGTTAGATCTTATCTTAAAGGACATTTGGGGGCAACTAACAAATATGAGTATCAGGATTCTGAATTACAACAATGTTCTGCAGTGTAACAATGGAAATTCCTTTAAAATTTACTTTCAAATAATAAAAAAACTACCAAAAAAGAAGTGTTTGCCAGTAAAAAAAGAAAAAAGAAAGAAAACAAATACACATAATTTCTCAGTATGGCACTGAGCAAATGAAAATATGTAAACTCAGGTGATCAAGTTTTCAGGTTGAAACCCATGTTTATGATGTCTGGTACAATTAAGATTGTGAAAATGTAAAGGTATTTTAAAAAAAATTACACATTTGAAAATAACCAGAACTGGTTTTATTTGTTGTCTGCTTTATGTCGCTGTGAAAGCAGTCTTCTCTTACAGCATTTTTTTTCCTACAACTACTGAAGTATTCATTTACACTGCACAAATTATCTTTAGCAGCAGGTAGGAAGCAATCAGCAAGGTGTAGGTGGCATTAGGTCTATTTTCATTACAAGATGGAGAGAGCCAGGGGACATGACATTTGTCCAATGTAGTCAAGTTAGGACTCTATTAGGAAAACCTACTCTGGAGAATTGCAGTCTTGCTAAGGAGAGAGATACTGAAAGCAAGAATGTGAGAAAGTTATTATTTTGGTTTTGAGGTTTTTTTGTTTGTTTTTTCTTTCTTTTTCTCAGGGTAATGAAAAGACAAAAGTAAGAAATTATTTAAATAATTCTAGAACTTCAGACATTGCCATACAATTTTTCTGCTCTCGGGTACCCTGAAAATTTCAGAGTACATCTTTATGAAATGATTTCACAGTCACTCAGTAGTGAAACTAACCACCTTGGAGGAGGAAAGAATGATGATTTGAGAGGTAAAGGAGAATCACATCTAATGATACACATTACACTGGACACATTTTTCAAGAAGTAGTAGAATAAAACAGGGGTAGAAGGAAATGCAGAAACTTACAATTGCCTAAATTTAGAAACCAAGTTGATATACACAAGCTCAGATACCATATATCCAAGAATGTCCCTGCAGATGATTTAAGCCCCTCAAAGTTCTCCATTAGCTTTTGAAGGCTACTGTCTCTCCTCTTCACCATCCACCTCTCTCAAAACCTAGGCAAGAGGATTCCATCCAGGTTCTCAGAGAAATTCTCTCTTGTGACCTTTCTGTGGGTTATGGAATCCCAGGTCTTTCCCAGGTGCAATTAACAACTAATACACTTGTATGAAGCAAATGGACATGCTAGGTTGTGCCAAAAGCATTTTTCTAAGGATGTTTGTTCTATTTGAAATCTTAAGGGCTAGAAAAATCTAATGGATCTCAGAAAGTACAGTATGGCTATATGGGGGAGGAGGGGAAAGAAAAAGTACAGAATGGAACTGACACCATTCATAACTTTGTTTAGTATATCTAACTTGAGGCAACTACCCTGAAGTGTTGGCTTGGTCCTGAAACGCTGATTTACTCAGAGTACTCTCAGGTCCATTTTCTTTTTTTTTTTTTAATTGGATTGCAACCTTTGCAGAGGACACTTGACTAGACTTTCAAGCTCTCTCAAACACCATCTAACACCAGCTGCACGTTGAAGAGATGCATTTTGTGCAATATTGCACTAGAACTCAACAAAATTAAACAGGCCTCAACACAGTCTCCATGTGAATTCTGAAGAACAAAGGGAAGTAAAGTTGTGGTTTCACCTTTTTTTAATTGATCCCTTTATCCATATATTGTCTGTTAATTATTCTGTATCACAATTAATCTTAGTGCCTAAGGATTTGTGTAGTTTTTTCAGGAACAAACAGGTAGCACTCACCTCAGTTTGCAAAGATCAAACAGGAAAAAATGTATATTTTTCTTGTCTCACAGAATCATTAGGGATTGGAAGGGACCTTGAAAGATCATCTAGTCCAAACCCCCTGACACAGCAGGACCACCTAGACCAAGTCACACAGGAACACATCCAGGTGGGTTTTAAACATCTCCAATGAAGGAGACTCCACAACCTCCCTGGGCAGCCCCTTCCAGTGCTCCGTCACCCTCACGGGGAAGAACTTCCTTCTAATATGTTTGTGGAACCTCCTACATTCCAGCTTACAACCATTGCCCCTCATCCTATCACTAGATGACACTGAGAAGAGGCTGACTCCATCCTCCTGACACCCACCCTTCAAATATTTATAGATGTTAATAAGGTCACCCCTCAGTCTCCTCTTCTCCAAGCTAAAGAGACCCAGCTCTCTCAGCCTCTCCGTGAAGATAGTTCAGCAGTATGAGGTTACTACATGACAAAGCTTCTTGCCATAGCTGTACACCAAAAGATTCCTTCACACATTCCCAGTTAGTATTTCACAGGCTAAATTTACTAAATCTAGATATCCCTCTCCAAATCCTTGAAAACAAAGAAATTAAACACGATTATTGTGAAATTAAATGGGCTTCTAAATTGCTGCAGCCATAGACAAATTTTAAGGCTGATGATCTTCATCAGATTCATTCACTGAAGAACATTTATTGTGTTTAAGAATGTCCAGCCAAACTTCAAATATTTAATAATAAATCACAGAATCGTCAGATCTGGAACAGAACTCAAGAGATCATCTAGTCCAAACCCATGCTAAAGCAGAACTGTCTAAAAACCATTGCAGAGAACTACATCCAGGAAGGATTTTTATATTTCCAGAGAAGGAGACAACACAACCTGTCTGGGCAGCCTGTTCCAGTGTTTTGTCACACAATAAAGAAGATTTTCCTCACGTCTAAATAAAACGTCCTGTGTTCCAGCTTGTGCCCATTGTCCCTTGTCCTGTCACTGAGCATAACTGAAAATAGTTTGGCACCATCCTCTTTATACCCAGATATTTACAGACATGAATCTTGTTTCTAGGCTGAACAGTCCTAGTTGTCTCAACTCTTCCTCATAGGAGACATGCTCCAGGCCTCAAATCATGTTCATTGCCCTCTCCTGGACCGTCACCAGTAGTTCCCTGAATCTTGAACTGGGGAGCCCAGAACCAGATGTGGCCTCACCAGGACAGAATAGAGAGGGAAGATGACCTCTGTGGAACTACAGGCCATAAATTTCTTAATGAACCTCAGAAAACCATTGGCATCCTTGGCAACAAGGACACAGCATTGTCTCATGGTGAGTTTACTGTTCACCAGTACTCTAAGATATTTCTCCTCATGATTACTATCCAACAGGTCTACTTCTAACCTATATAACAGCAAGGGGTTGTTACTCTTCAGGGGCAGTGGGTTGATGGTTGTACTTCATGATCTTAGGAGGAGTGTGTCCAGCAGATCGNGTTTTGTCCTGCTCCAGCAGGGGGGTTGGACTCGATGATCTCTTGGGTCCCTTCCAACCCCTAACATCCTATGATCCTATGATCTTGGAGATGTTTTCCATTCTTAACTATTCTATTATTCTCTGACAACATTCCTATATCCCTCCCAAGTGGTCAGCCTTGATTTCCACATTGTGAAAATGTCTTTCTTCCTTTTGACTTTATCTAGAAGATCCTTAATCATCCATGCAGGTCTCCTGCTTCTTCTGCTTTCTGTCTTATTCACAGGGATGCACAAATCTTAAGCTGACAGGAAGTAGTGATTTCCTATTGACCAAGTCCCATGAACACTCACCCTCTAGAGCCCTGATCCATGGTATTCTGCTAAGTAGACCTTTGGTGAGGCTAAACTTAGCTTTTCTGTAGTTCAGAGTTGAATTGCTGTTTGTTTCTTTACTTCTTCCTCGTGGGATATGGAACTCCATCGTTTCATGATCACTATGGTCTATCATCTGTGTTCTTTTTGTTGCATAAACCAGGGAAAACTAGAAAAAGCAATGGTATAAGTTTTAAAAGTTTTTGAACTGAATACTGAACTTTCCAGTTAATGATTTCTTGTAGCATTGCATTAATGTAATCCTGTGAAATGAACCAACAGCAGAAAAATACAGCTAAACCTGCTAACATTAATTTCTATTTAGTTCCCATGAGAAAATTATATTACTCTGCACTCCATGTCAACTGACTCAGGTAAAAAGCTTCATTAATACTCTTGAGTAGGTGCAGCAAACTAAGCTCTAGCTTTTGTATTTGTTGTGAGGTACATCTCTGCTGCACTACAATATACTCTTTGTTGTACCAGTTTAAATATCTCCCATACATGAAAGGCAGTGAAATTCTATCAGTCTTTTATGAAAGTCTTTTATGAAAGCAAGCAAAGTTGGAACAAAATGAAAGCAGCAAATAAATCCATCTTGCTCTCCTGCTTTCTAAAAAGTTCTCAAGTTCTGGGAGGTGAAAGAGAAATGCAATTAAAACAATTCATTAAGTGCTTTATTTGCCACCTGCCATTCATTGAATGCCTGCTGATAAAAGTGAGGTTTTTTACTTGCAGATATGTTCTGATATACTAGAAGTATGAAAGTTCGTGAGTGCTCCAGGAGCCACATGAGGATAAATATAGATACAATCAAATCAAATCAAATTTGAAAATAAAGATGTAAAAGTTTAATTATTTTCAGGTTGTCTGAGAGATATTTCTGTTTAATAGAACTAGGATAGTTTATGAAGGCAGTTGTTAAAAAATGTAGAAAATCTTGTACTGATCAAATCTTCTGTTACTTTGTTGACTCTAAAATTAAAAGCTTATTACACTTTTGAGAGGCTATTTTATACAAAATTTATCATACACTCAGACATTTTTATGGAATGTTATCTTCATTAAAAGATTTTACCATAAATTTTCAGGCTATTTGTTAGGAATAAGGTGTTTTGTATATTTGTTATGTAAGTGTTCATTAACTATTCCTGTCCTTACACACACTCACTTACCAACCTATTTCAATACACGTGACAGAGAAGCAAAAAAGGGAGGAAAATGAAACCTTTTCCATAACTGCTATTGCTTAGGGATCTCCTTGTGAAGAATCAGTTGGTCCAATAGTAAGGTGACACATATGTGCAAACCCACGGTACACGGGAACGTTAAATTCCAATTGTAATTGCTAGTACAAGCAATTAATCATTACATTAAAATTCCTTTTTTCAATTTGCCTTTTTTCAATTTGTCTCATAATAGAACTATAGATAGATAGGTTTTTCTTTTAGTTAGAGAGCTTTTATAATTTATTCTCACACTAATTACTAACATTCATTTTGCCCTACTGTTGTGTGCAGCATATCCATATGTCATAAATTCATAGGACCAGATACAGTAAAGCAGAAATGCTCTGTAAATGCTGAAGTACATGTACAATTGACAGTGACTATTCATCTGACCATAAATGTTTTTATCATGGGATTGAGTTCAAGTATATTATGCAAGTTCCTTTGAGAATATATTGCACTTGCAGCCTCAAAGCTTAATTATAACAAGAAAATTCCAAATAGACTGCAGAAGTCAATTTTCACTTCTGTCAGAACTGGTGTCTTGCAGATTTCTGAGCTAAAAATACAGACATTATCTGTACCATATTTATGGTACATGGAACAGAGGTCCTGTGTGTATAGCCATAAAAACATAGGGACTATTCTTGGTATATGAAGGACTCCATTACCTTTTGAGGGTATTAGACACAGGCATTGTGCGCAGACACTCATTTTATCTGAATACTTTCAAATTTTAAGACCTCCAAGGCCTGAAGCAAAAACTAGTGGCAACAGGTACTTAGCATCACTAAAAAAAAAAGGATAGAATTAGCTAAGTAAATTTTATAAAATAATTTATATTAATATTCTCATGAACCAATTTAACTCAGTTTCTAATGTCAGCATTTATAATGCAAATAAAAACAGAGCCTTATACTAGAATATTACACAGAATCACAGAATGTTAGGGATAAGAAGAGACCTCAAAAGATCATCTAGTCCAATCTCCAACCAGAGCAGGATCACCTACATCAAGTTGTACAGGAACAGGTCCGGATGGGTTTTAAACATCTGCAGAGAGGGAGATTCCACAGCCTCCCTGAGCAGCCTGTTACAATGCTTTGTCACCTTTACTGTAAATAAGTTTCTTCTTACATTTATGTGGAACTTCCTATGTTCCAGCTTACACACATTGTCCTTGTGGGTCTGCATTGGACTCTCTCAACCTATTCCATGTCCTTCTTGAACTGAGGACCCCAGAACCGGACAGAAGATTCCAGACAATGTCTTACTAGAGCAGAGGAAGGGGGAGGAGAACCTCTCTCGATCTGCTAACCAACCCCTTTCTCATCCACCCCAACACCTGTTGTCCCTTGTCCTATCATTGGATGCCACTGAGAAGAGCTTGGCTTTGCCATCTTGGCATTTTCCCTTTACATATTTATGAACATTAATAACATCACCCCTCAGCTGCCTCACCTTTCCCACTCCTTTAAATATCGGGCAGTTTCATTTGTAGTAAATTAGGGACATATAGCATCTACATTTCAGCAAGTCTTTTCTAGTAATAACAAGGTCATTATAAAGTAATTCTTTCAACAAACTGATAGGAAGCAAATCTAAAATGGCCCTTTAATATTCTACTATGTAGTAAATACATGATTAGGCTCCAAAATGCGGTAATTTCAAGTGAACTGAAAAATGGTAATTTCTGTGGATAAGTACTTCAGGTCCATGACTGATTCAGTATGTAAATCTTCCACACTAGATAGTAAATGAAAACTGAGTTAAAAGGTTCAGAATTGTTGCTAATCTACCAGAAAAATGTTAATGACCTTTAAATGGACTACATCAAGGTTATAAATACAAAAAAAAATGCAAAATAAACATCTTAATGCTACACGTTTCCTTTTAAACTTAAAAAAATCCTATGTAAAAAGTTGTGGGATTTTTTTTCCCCTCTAATGAAATGAGCTCTTTACATATAAATTATATTGTAAAAACAGAGCTCCCTGGTGGAAAAGAGTTCCTTCTCCTGCTGGCAAAAATTAAAATAATCACAGATGGCTAATGATCAAAAATACTGACTGACAGCTCTGAAGTACAAGGCATTAGACAATATTCTCAGAGCTACAATTTATTTATACCCAGAACTGGCTTTAGGCACCCACAAATTCTGCCTTCATGATGTCCTATTATAAAAAGCTTCTTTTAGGCACCACTACAGTTTCTGTTGCCAGGTTTTTTTCTTAAAGGATAAACTGATCTCCATAATAATCTAATTAATATACATGTATTTGAGTGTACCCGTTATTTGAAACCACCATAAAACAGTATCTTTAAACAGCTTGTACACATTTTACCCCTTCTCAAATTCAGTTACAAGTGTGAACTACCACAAGTAAACTATTTCACTGAACTGCCCTACAATAAACCAAAATGAGTAGAAGTACTAAAAGCATGCCCAAGGCAATAGAAACTTTGGTGTTGATTTCCGTTTCTTTCAAGTTCATTTGATGAATGACGTGACAAAATAATCCTAATTAAAGTCAAAATCCTGAATACTAAATAAATTAGTAGTGCCACTACATTTATCTTGCACAATCACAACACTGCTGCTTCTACTTCTTCTCTGTGCCCCTTTGTATATATCTGTGGCAGTAATAAGAAAAGGGCTCTGCCATCACAGATGGGGACATGCCTACTGTTCCCTCAAACAAATAGGTAATGGGACAGACTGCTTTTTTTCTCTTCACTACCTTCAATTTACACAGAGAGATCCTATCAGGAGTATCCAAAGTATTATTAGATATTTACTTTTCCTCTCAAATGACTTCAGTAACACCAGACAAGTTGCTGTACTTATGACCGTTACAGGGGGGTTTTTGGGTTTTTTAATTACTGGGGAATCATTAAGCACATATATGTTTGGGGTAATACATTATCCATATGCATTGGAAAGCAACACTGAAGGGATGAAATTCAATGGCCTGTGTCACACAAGCCAGGCAAGACAATCATAATTGACTTGAAAATCTATGAATCATTCAAGGACCTGCCTCATTCAATAAGCAGACTAGTATATGAATTATGACTCTCAAGAGACACACTTTCTCTGCTGCTTTTTTGTTCCAGGGAGCAAATTTTAAATACTTTAGAAGTTTATATCCCCAGTGTATCCAAGAAGTCAGCTTTTCTTTTTCCATTTTCTTGACCTTCCTTACAGAAAGTGAGCTCACAGAGGAGGAGGCCCTGCTTTTCCCACCACAGCTACTCTCAAAATTTGACTGTCAGGGGTTTGTCTCAGCTCCTGTCTGGTTCACCATTAATGCTATCAGTTTATCAGGTGATCAGATCCAAGATGAGATTAGTCAATTAATTTAGCTAGTATGCTAAGGGGACAGGAATAAAACAAAACAAAGAGGGTTCAAATACCACTTATAAATTACAGGCAAACCCAAAAATTAATTCAATTTGTGGAAAAACAACAGGAAACATGCAAATCACTTCACATACAAATCCCAACACAAAAACATACAGAGATTAATCACATGTTCTTACATAACTGAGACAAGCTGCTGTCTCCACTCCCTCAAAGGAAAGAGCAGGGTTTTTTTTTCCCTGTGGAAAGGTGGAGTCCTTTCAGTCTTTGCATATATCATTCAGTGACTCAGCCAGAGTCCGGAGCTTGAGCGGCCAATCAAGCCCTTGCCGAAAGTAAGACCACAATGGAGTGTGACGCAGCAATTCGTTTGCTTACGTGTATTCTCTCTAAGAGAGCTGACAATATTAAGCAAGCTGATGTGGATGCCCTTGTAAAATGGGCAAGAAAAAAGGGGAAGCTGCCTGAAGCTGCCCTTCTGTTTAGTTTTAATGACTGAAGTGCTCTAGGAGGCTACCCTTGAAGGCGAAAAAGGGGGCAAAGTGGCGAAGGAGTTTGCATTGATGTGGAGAGCGGCAATTCACACCTTAGTGACAATTACAGCAGTAAAGAGAATTGCCGCTGCAGCCATAAGAGCCCTGGGAGGGGGTGACGCAACCGGCAAGGGCTCCAAAACTCACGGAGCAGTTCGGGCTGGGGAAGCCCTCCAAGACCATCGAGTCCAATCTGCGCCAGTGTGTTCTGACTCGAGGGAGCTGGTGCAGCGGACACGGAGGGCAGAAGTTACCCCGCCGCAGCCAGCCATGACTGGAGAGGGAGTCCCGCTCCCCCAGAGCAGGAGGCGGAGAATGAGCCTGAATAATCGCGGGTGGACCTGTGGGCAAAGCACGCCCCAAACTCGAGCAGACAGCCCAGCAGGTGGGGAATACAGCTGGGAGCCAGCCTTCCACCTCAGCGTCCCCACCTCTCTGCCCACCTCTCCCTGAGTCATCATCAGAGGACAAGGCGGAGAGCGGAGCGACTGATTCCCCACTGCAGCAGTCATCATCCAAACAGGACCAGAAGATAGGAAGCATTTTAACAAAACTCAATGACCTTTCTGCTTGTGTCAAGAAGCCTGCTATGCCCTTCTCATCACAGCCACCCCTCTCACCGATTATACCAGCAGCACCCCCTGAGCCAACTCCCATG
>VXBP01002105.1:611-16732 GCA_013400115.1 Rhinopomastus cyanomelas | reverse complement strand
CAACCTTATCATTACTGTGATACTGTGATACTTGAAATGTCCTTTAATACTGAAAGTGGGTGGTTTGCCAGAAAGGTCTGCAGCTAAAAACAACACCATTCTACATATTAATATCGCAAAGTATCTCAGACTTCTAGCCAAGTTCATAATACACTGGATATACTAAAGTACACACAGAAAAAAAAGGAAAACGAAGGATTTTTTTGTCTGTGAACTCACTGCTTAATTTAGACATTCATGTGCTGTACGGCTATTGCTTCAGCTTTTGATTTTACAAAAGCTTCTTGTATTTGCATATATATGTATAGTAACTGAGTCAAACCAGCTCAAGCAGTCTGCCTAGAGATGAAAAATGAATGTAACATGAAACTTCTTAAACCAAGGAGTAAATACTGCACTGAAGTAAGCTAAAAGATTTGTATTAAACCACTGTTCATCAGTTGCTCAAGTAATTACTCAAAGTATATACACTGAAGGAAACAGTAGACATAAGCAGGTCTTTAAATATCTCCTTGAATTTAGCTTAAGGAATAACAGTAGAAATACTTCCACTCAAAAGTCATTAGTCAAGACAGCCACTTCCAAAATCAAGGTTTAAATTGGAACTACATTTAACTCAAGTATAGAATTTGAGTACCTAATGTGATCAGACCTTACACACAATTTGAAGGGTTAAAACTCTGCCCTTCTCAACTGCTGTGTATTTATCCGTTTACAATACCCAGTAAACATGTCAACTTCAACTCTCTGAGGGAGTCAATTTACCATGGACTTGGCACCAAAATTCAGGCAAACTTGTACAGGTCAACTCTTGGCCCTGAATTCAAAGAAGGATACTGGAACACATGTACAATTCTTTGAACTGACAACTAACTTGCTCTGAAGTCACTCCTCACGATCCTTGCTATTTAAATCAAAGGAGACAGTTCTTTCATATATTGAAATAGCACACATTGCCAACTACTGTTACTTGTCTACGCTTAACTTTATTCTGTCAGCAAAACTGTGCAGTGGTCCAGAAACAACACTAAGGGCTAGATTTTGACCAATAAAGGCAATAGCAAAACCCTGTGAAAGAGCAGTTCCCTTTTTAAGGATTCAGATTTCACTAAAAGAGTGATCAGGAGAATCAGTAGTCGAGGTAAACCCAACTCACTGCCAGGACACAGAGGGAGTCAACAAGTCTCAAGTTTCCAACAGTCACAAAAGTTGTAACAAACATTCCCAGCAGCAGACCTGTTTCAGCCACTGTCTACTTTAATTTGCCACTGAAGATCTAACCCAACATGAGAAGATTAAGTCTTGTACACACGCTACAGAAAAAGACAGCTACATAAGACCAGAGAACTCAAGGTATAAAAATCATGTTTTATAGCTGTCTTGACTGACTGAATTAAAGACAGAGCCAGAAACCAGTCCAGACTCTTTTAAAAAAAGTCTCTAAAATACAGGCAAACATTCCTTTGTGCACAAGTGAACTTCAGAATGGGCAGGAACTGAGGAAGCCTCCTGAGGTATACACTCTCAATTTGTTCAGGCTAAAGGCACTAAAATTTGTGCATGATAAAAAAGCCCATGATCTTAATCGGACCTAGATAAGAAACAGAACTACCAAATTTTGTTCGTAATATGTCCTTAATAATAATGAAGAAAAGGTTCTCTGCAACCAACATGAGAGCAATGTTCACCGACAACATTCAGAAAGCTTCAGATAGTCAGAATGTCCCAAAGTCAGGCTGACTTGCCAGCATACAAAACCAAACACTGCAGAATAGCTGTGATGATTCTCTCAACTAATTCAATGTAGAAAATCTGCTTCATGACTTTACAAAGTCACAAGAATGAGAAGTGCAATACAAAAATTCTCTGCACAAAGCAGTAGACACTCCACAAGAAGCCCAGCAAGAGACAAAGCTGAAGAGTTACAACCTTCAAGAAGTGTAAGAGGAGTTACGTGAGGCATTGCCTAATGTCAACAATAGAGATTTCCTTGCAATTTGAAGGAAAAGCCACTGATTTCCAGCAGTTTTGTCCCGGTTTTATGGATTATCACCATGCAGCTGCACAATGCAGGTCTAGTTGCCTTGAGGCCTTGTCTATACCAATGTGTTAGTCACTAGTATAGACAATGCTGGTGGAAGACTTTGATGTATGTAAGCTAGCAAACAGGGTCTGTAACTCAAAGCAGTGAAGACAGTTTCAAAAGAGAAAGCCAACTCTACAAATTACCATGTACATCAGTGTGACATCTTTAATGAGAATACACAAACCCCAACTTTTGTCTGCAAGAGTGGTGAAGTATCAGTTATTTCAGGCATGGGTGACTGTCACAGCACAAAAGCATCTATCTAGTAAGAGTTCCTACACATGCCACACTATCCCAGTACAGCCAGGATAAACCTCAACAGAGAAAATAGCTAAGCTGAGGACAGTGCCAGAAATAAATCTTCTAATCCTCTCAATCGTAGAAAATATTGTAGCAGAATGGAATACTGGTAATTCTATGTCTCTGTCTGCAATGAATGGGGTATTGCAGCTAACTATTCTGTTTGTAACTATCGAACAGGAGCAGAGCACAAAAGTAAGCACGGTATGTGACAGAGTGGAGCTAATAAAGGAATAGTCGCACAATGCTACATGTGCTGAACAACAGTTACTGAAGATGGATGTAGTAAAGTCTCCAAATTACCACCTTTCCTTGTACCACTCACAATGCACAACAGCTTTGTGGGCAGCATGAAGCAAACATGTAAGACCCATGTTTACCAGATTTTTAAAGCAATCTTCAAATGCTACTCTTCCAATTGGTTTCAAAATATCTTCTAAAATAGCTTCCAAGTCGATATTTTAAAAGTACATACTTCAAAACAGTCTGAGCAATTAATGAGCACAAATCAAGCTCCTATCAACACTAAAGGAGTGCCTAGTACAAGATTTTGGTGAAAACTATCTCCTCAATGGTATCATTGAACTGACAGGGAAGCAAATCTATGTAAACAAAGAATTCAGAGCTGTAATCCCAGAAAAATGGTCCTGCATAGGATGCATGGGCACAACTGGGCATAACGTGACAGCCTAAATTATTCTCTAACTTTCACAAAAGCCATGGTGTCTCAACTTACAGAGATGGTAACAATAAAGGTTCTTTTGCACAATATTCTTTCCCAACCAAAATCTACACTAATTGTTTTGCTGATATCATTTTTAACATCTCAAATTTACAATACTCACAAAATGCACATTATTCATTCACTAGTGTGTTAGAGACTACAGAGAATCCACCCCTGCCATGAAGAATATATATTCTAAATCACAGAGAGTGCAGCCAAGGTTCTGACAATGTAGAAATACATTAGTTACTTTCAAGCAATGGCAAAACAAAGCACTGACGAGGTAAATTAACACAGGCTCCTCACAACTTAAGATGAATAAGCATATCCCGTCCTTCTGAGATTCTCTGAAGATCTCCTAGATTAATTTGTCATGAAGTTGGCACTAATGGCTGTGCTCACACAGCAAGGCTTCATGTCCTCACTGCTCTTTACCTGCAGCATTAAACTGAACATACTTTCATGTGTGGTAATTAGCTTGCTCATTGATCATTCAGTTGCTCATATTTTATGAAAGCTCACAAGCACAATATGCCTTTGCATTACACAGAATGAAGCCCACTCGCTGTCCTCCTTTGAGGAGTCCCTCAAGGCTCATCAATTAAAGACAGAATGCAATAGGACATATCACAACAGCAGTTCTATTTACAAATCTCGTCTCAACCCATATGAAGCAAAAAAATTATCATTAACATTTCTGTTAGTTTTGATTCCTCTGTGGTTGCTATCACTCAAGCTAGCCATCCAAATCCCTTAGCTTTGTTGAAGTGTAATTCTTAGCTACCCTAAAAGCACTCAAGCCTAAATTCTAGACAGTATTGTCTAGACTGACAAGCTCTCAAATAATACCATTGTGATTTCTGACAGTGCTTTCTTCTGCACAGAGTTCCTCTAGGCACTCTGTGAAACTATGAAGTCCTTGCAGCATTTTCTCTACTCCAGATCTCATCCCTTCCTACTCTTGAGATACAACATAGATATCAACCTTTATAGACAGTTTGAAACATCAATTAGATAGGATAAACACACCATCACACAAATACATTTCATTTAGCATTAAATTCTCAGTTTTATCATTATCAAGAAAGTTCTACCTATTAATGACATCCAGATAGCTTCTTTTCAAACCTCTCCCTGTAATTTTAACTTTTTATTTGAAACAATCTTATTTCCTTTCCACTTTCCTCTTTTGCTGCTCCAGAGGAAGGCTGCTGGCCAAATCCAGTAGTATGTTTTGCTCACCCTGAGGAAAACAGTATATAGTGATGAGTGTAGTTAAAAGGGAAAAAAGAAAACCAGCAACACTAATTTCTGCAGCAAAACCGAGGCAAGAGGTCACTAGTTCTGAATATAATCTCAGCTCTTTGGGCAGGTCCTTCTGCAATAGCTCTTCAAGTTTCAGACAGAAATTACCTTACACTACCTTGAAGCCAGCATCCCGGTAAGCATTTCTTCACTTCCAAAGAGTATAAACATTCTCTAATAAGGCTAATAGGATGAAAGCCACTTCCATAAAAAGCCTACCCGTAGGTTCACATGTGCCTAATACAAAGCTCGTAAAAGCCACACCGGAGACAACTGTGGGTTTTGTATATGTATAGAAGCATGTGAAGCAGAAAGAGAAGTTACACAGACAATATGATAAGACAAGAACACAGAGAACAATTCCACTCTAGGACCGCATTTGGAAGGCCATGAACTACCACTCAATTTAAAAAATACCAGACAGCTCCCAGACTTTTCAGTTTTTCCTATGTCCGTTCACCTTAGTAGAAAGAACCTGAACAACAGGAAGACAGAGAAGCTATTCAGAACAATCTTTTCCTTACAAACACAAAGGCAAGGAGATGTTCAAGAAAAGGTGAGAAATTAAAAAGCCAACAAAGGAAAGGTATTCCCATAATATGTATAAGAAATTACTGTTATTAAGAAATATTTTATATCATGTTAAAGTTCAACATTCACACAAATGCGTGATGTGAAGTCACAAAACTCTCCCTGAATTGCACTACCTGTAAAGGCATAGTAAGATTTGAAGCATCTACTGGCTTCTGGTAGATATCCATGCAAATAGTATCATATCTATTGTAGGATATCCCAAATCTGCTCACTGCAGAGTTAACTGGTCACTATAAAACTTTCTGTAACACAAACGTTTTCAAACAGCAAAGGGAATCCTTAACATAATACCACAGCCCTATCACCAAAACAGGACAGCACAAACATCAACTTAACACAGTGCACCAACAGCAACAAAATACCACATACTCTGTAACACAGCCGATGCACTAGCATTAACTTGATTCCTGTGTTTACCAGCTAAAATGTGGGGGGTTTTTTGTCTGTACTGTACTACGACCAGATGAGTGGTTAGATTTTGCCAAACAAAAGGATTCTAGAAACGTTCTCCATAACTAAAACCTGGCTATTTACAAGTATTTATCCCCAAACTCTGCAACCAGAACACATCCAAAGGTCGAGTACTGACACAACTTATGCCGAAAGCTAACAAGTTGGGCACCATAGCAGCTCGGTGTTTTGCCATTGGACACCTGCCTGACACCCTACTAAAGATAACCCTTGACACAGCGTCACCTTTCACCCAGTCCCACACGGCCGAGCCCTCGGGACATCGCTGGGATATTTCGTTAAGAGCAGTTCAAAACACTGACTTGGGGCCTTCAGAAGGGCGAGGCGCCCCGATTCTGCAAGAAGACCTGAAGGGCCGCCCTTTCTTCGCCTTACGCCGCTCCGAGGAGGGCAGCCGCATTGGGCTAGGCTCTCCGCTCCTGTGGCCGCAGCCGCCCGAGAGCACCCGGGTCACGATCCGGGCCGCAGGCGGGGACGGCGCAGGGCGACGGCTCCGGCCGACACCTCGGGGCGGGGAGGCCCGGCCCTTCCCTTCCCGCTCCGCTCCCTTCTCGGCCCGGCCCCACTCACTTTCTGTATCCGCTTCAGCGCCATGGGAGCGCGGGGCGGCGGCGGCGGCGACGGCCGGGAGGGGCGGGGCGGCCGAGTAACGGCATCCGCGCGCGTCAACAGATCGGAGGGCGGGCGGGGCGGGGCTCGCGCTAGCCAGGCCCTTTTTTGTGACCGCCGGAGCTCGCTCAGCACCCCGGGCTGCTGGCGGCACGCGCCGCGGGGAGGCGCGGTCCGTGCGCGAGAGAGCGGCAGCGCTGGTGCCCTCTGGAGGCCGGCGGTGCGCTCCGCATAACAACTGTGACATGGGATCGCTACGGAGCGATTCAGTGAGCGGGTCTTGCGAGCGTCCTGTCCCCGGTGACTTGGAAACTAAACACCGCCAGGCATCCCAACACTTTTGTGTTGGAAGAACAAAGGCGTTTGAGGGTTGCGTCTATGGCGGGCGCGGGGAAAGGGGAAGAGGAGGAAACAAACCGCGTGGGCCAGTAACACAAACATCAGATCCCAGCACATACGCGGCGCTGGCTGGAAAGGCTGTTGAGTAGGTGCCAGGCCAGGACATCTTTAATGAGGTCCAGGACTGTGACAGTACTGTGGTGTCTATAGCCGAGCTGGTGAAGGCTTTAGGCAGCCATCGCTCAGAGGCCGTCACTCTAGGCGATGCGCACACGCCGGCAGCACAAGGTACTCTGCGACATTGTCACGGGCAGAGGACAACCGCAAGGCCCTGCCAGGCCACCACCTGCCCAAGGGACAACAACACTCACTACCGCTTTCCACGCGCAGAGGCCCAGCGCAGCCCCCGCCCCGCCTCGCTCCCCTCCGTGTAATTCAGCTTCCTACAGTCCCTTTCTTCGCCTTTAAGGGGCGGGGCTCAGCCGCCATTTTGCCTGAGAGCAGTCGGTGGCGATTGCGCGAGGGTGCGCGTGCCTGTTGGCGGGGTCGGAGCGGGAGCAATGGGGCTGGGGTACAACTCCGCCGTGCGGGGTAGGGTTGCGCGTGCCCGAGGAGGATGGACATGGGGGCGGTGAGGGAGGGTGGCTGCGTGCTGGCACGAGACAGGGTGGGAAGGATGGAGGGATGGGGGGGGCTGCCCCGTGTTTTGCGCCCCCGTCTAACCTCCCGGGGGCAACATGGCGGTGAACGGTGATGCTGCTTCCTGCGGCATTGTCCGACCCGCACGTCAGTAAAACTCTCCCGAGAGCTCTTGGGGAGGGGTGGTGACCCGGCCCCAAGGGCCCCCCGCCAACGCCGGGGACACTTCCGCCTCGCCCCTTGTGACAGCCCATAGGGCGCCGAGTGCTTCCCCGGCCCCTCGCCTCGGCCTCCGTGCGGGCTGTGGTTTTCAGACAGGGTTGGTTCGTGGGGAGTGTACGGGCCCTGCGCGTTTGTGTCCTTGTCGCTTCGCCGCCGGGTTTGCCCTTGCTTAGGCCCTGCGCTTCGCCTCACGCTGCCGGGCGGGTAATTTGAATGAAAACGCCCGAATTTATTGCGGAAATCTTAGTGGTTTCATTCTCCTTAAATGTCTGTGCAATCATAAATATGTGAGGGGTGCGTGTCAGGAGAATGGAGCCGGGCTCTTCTAACTGTCATCTAATGATAGGACAAGGGGCAGTGGGTGTAAGCTGGAACATAGGAGGTTCCATATAAATATCAGAAGGAACTTTTTCACAGTGAAGGTGACAGCACTGGAATGGGCTGCCCAGAGTGGGTTGTGGAGTCTGCTTCTCTGGAGACGTTTAAAACCGGCCTGGGTTTGTTCCTGTGTGACTTGGTCTAGGAGATCCTGCTGTGGCAGGCAGGGGGATTGGACTGGATGATCTTTTGAGGTCCCTTCCTAATGTTCTGTGATTCTGTGAATTCAGGTAACGGTGGTATCTGCACCTAAACCACACTTGAAGTAGGCGCTTTGTGTGTTTTAAAGGCTGTTGGGCAATGGGCTGGTATGGACAGACTGAAGTGTGCAATTACATAATTTCCTCCAAAAAAGGAGCTTCACCTGCATGGCTGCGGTTTCAGTTGCAAAACTGCTCATACTTCACGTGCTTTAAGTAAAGAGAGCCCATCCAGACAGTTGGGATTTTTGAGGGTACACTGCTGGTACAGAGGGTATTGCAAAGGTCTCTGAAATGGGTTGTAGGGAGAGAAGGCTGTGCTTCCCAAACTGATAACCACACTAAAGCACTTAGGATGTTTTGGTAACAGCTTGTAGCCAAGTTGCATTCCCAAGCTTGCAAAAATTAGAACAGTTCATTTACACTAGGACTTGAGAAGAAGACTTTGTTTCTGGGGAAGAACATGGTCCTATTTGAACCGAAAATATCCTCCTTAGCCCAGGAAAGCAGGGGAGGGTGCTTTGTTTAGGAGGAGGTGGCACATGATTAACATGTTTTCTGTCAAGGTTAGACTTGATCAGCACCTGGTGATTGGCAAGTCACAGCTCCTCTTCAGCTCACATGTGTCTCAGGCTGATGAATTTGGGAAATGATATTAATGTGTGATTCCCTGCTTAAAATTGGACACCAGCATCGTAGGGTATGTGTGTGGGGTCTAATTCCTGAAAATAACTGGGGAGTTGCTTGTTTCTGTGCGCAGTGGTGTGCATATGTCTCAGAAGGCTAACCTTTGGAAGACACTGAATAGTGTGACTTGTGCTTTTTGTTGGTAATGTAGTTGGTTGTAGGTGTGACCTTGCATTGATCTGATCTGCCTATTGGCCACATTCAACAATCTTTCTCCCTCAGTTGTCTCCTTTACCTTATGTTTTCACGTAAATGAAGCCAGTCATAATCCCATTTCTTGTGAATGCTGTGAAGTGGCAGAAGTGACCTTATGCGCTAGACTGGTTGGCTTTTAGGCTTTCAGTGCAGTAATTCTGGATGACTGACAGGCTGCCCAGGGGGGTTGTGGAGTCTTTTTCTCTGGAGATGTTTAAAAGCTACTGGGATATGTTCCTGTGTGGCTTGGTCTAGGTGATCTTGCTCAGGTAGGGGGATTGGACTAGATCTTTCCAGGTCCCTTCCAATCCGTAATGTTCTGTGATTCTGTGACTCCTCAGTAAGAGTGTTGTCTGTTTCTTTGAGTAGGGCCTGCAAAAAGGTGGCCTTTCATTGCAGATAGTTAGTAAACAACTCTTGGACAATAATAACCTCTTAGTTGGCCACAAAAAAGAAGAACAGTGCTTGAAAGTTGTAAACACTTCTAAAGGGTAAAAAAACCCAAATGGATTTTTTGTGTCTGGAGTTAGTACTCTGTAGCTGACTTTCAAATGATGTGTTTATTAAGCAGAAGAGGTAACTTGAAAATTGCCTCTTAGAACTAGCTGAGACTAAATTTATAGGGGTGGGACTCTCTCCAGTGTTGATACCAGTTCCTGGAAAGTAAATTGATATGTGTCATCACAAGGGTCATGTACTCCTGGTGAAGCCAAGATAATCTCAGTTTCTTTGTTTGTCAGTGCAGATGGTAAATACGAGTTCCTTCTGCAGATAAAATATGCCTTGGCTAAGCTCTCTAAAAGTACCTCTGTAGCTTAGATCTGGAACCATCCAGAGAAATAGTTTAGCTGATAAGAGAGGAGAAGTTTTGTGATCCAGATCTCTTGTTCTTTTGTCCAAAAAATGTGGAAAAAAATTAATTCCCACCACGGGCTTGTTGCTGTTTTCATGTCATGATAGTTTATTTATGTGCATTGCCAGTGCATTGCCCTCTCCTGGGATTGCATCCTTTGCACTTTTCTTCTTTCCATTTCTCTTCCCTTCTCTCCCTTGTATATTAATTTTTCCACCGTTCGGTGTTTACAACACTGAAACATATTTCAGCTGTGTTCCATGGGCTTGTAGTGACTTGTAACCTTATGTTTTGGTATTATATCAGAATTGGGGTTTAAATAATCACTTAAAGTAGCATTTAGGATGGGTTGGGTTTTTATTGCTTTTGAAAGGAAATAAAACCCCTTGACATTCCACACCAGTGTCACTCTTAGCAGATGCCTCTTCAAGACCTTAAGAGTTTGACAGCAAGCTGCTGAATTGGCAGTGCAGGCCTGTTGAAGCAGAATTTAAATTATTTCAAAACTTCTGGAAAGTGTTTTCCTTCCAGTTTTAGGTTAACTTAGTCTGAAAGATGAAAGAGGCCTTCCAAGCTCTTTCAAATCTGTTTGTGAAACAAGACTTGCTGGCTGTGAGACCTTGCAAAATGAAATCATCATAAGGGATAAGAGTCTCGTTGTTAATCATTAGGGATTGGAAGCATTAGGGATAGAGCATTAGGGATTGGAAGGGACCTCAAAATACCATCTACTCCAGTCCTCCCACCACAGCAGGATCACCTAGATCAAGTTGCATAGGAACACATCCAGGCAGGTTTTAAACCCCTCTGAGCAGCCCATTCCAGTCCTTCATCACCCTCACCATGAAGAAGTACTCTCTGATATTTATATGGAACCTCCTATGTTCCAGCTCAAACCCATTGCACCTTCTCCTACCATTGGATGACACTGAGAAGAGCCTTGGCTCCACTTGCCCTTTCCATATTTATAAGCATTAATGGGGTCACTCCTCAGTCTCCTCCAAGCTAGAGACCCAGGTCCCTCAGCCTTTCCTCATCAGAGTGATGTTCCACTCCCCTCATTGTCTTTGTGGCTCCATGCTGGACTCTCTCCAGCAGTTTTGTGTTCTTTTTGAACTCAGAGGCCCAGAACTGGGCATGGTATTTGAGGTGTGGTCTCACCAAGGCAGAGTAGAGGGGGAGGAGAACCTCCCTTGATCTGCTAACCACCCCTCTTCTGATCCACCCCAGGATGCTGTTGGCCTTCTTGGCTACAAGTGCACATTCCTGGCTCATGGTGATCCTGGTGTCCACCAGGACTCCCAGGTCCCTTTCTCCTGTGCTGCTCTCCAGCGGGCCAGTCCCCAACCTGTACTGGTACTTGGGGTTGTTCTTGCCCAGCTGCAAGAGTCTACACTTAATCTACACTTAACCTTGTTATAGTTCATTAAATTTTCCCCACTCAGCTCTCCAGCCTGTCCAGGTCCGACTGAATGGCTGGACAGCCTGCTGGGGTGTGGGCCACTCTTCCCAGCTTTGTGTCATCAGCAGACTTGCTGACAGTGCACTCTGATCCCTCATCCAAGTCATTAATGAATAGATCGAATAGTACCAGTCCTAGTACTGACCCTTGGGGCACTCCACTACATACAGGCCTCCAGCTAGACTGTCCCATTGACCTCTGCTCTCTGGCTTCTGTCCTTTAGCCAGTTCACAATCCACCTCACTACTTGATTGTCTAGACCACACTGGCTCAGTTTGGCTCGGAGGTTGCTGTGGGAGACTGTGTCAAATGCTTTACTGAAGTCAAGATAGACCACATCCCTTGCTTTGCCATCATCTGTCCACCTGGTTATGCCTTCATAAAAAGCTATCAGGTTGATCAAGCAGGACTTCCCTTTGGTGAAGCCATGCTGACTGTCCCTAATGACCCTCTTGTCATTGCTGTGCCTAGAGACTGCGTCCAGGACCAGTTGTTCCATCGCCTTTCCTGGGATGGAGGTGAGGCTGACCATTCTGTAGTTACCCAGGTCCTCCTTCTTAGCCTTTTTGAAGATGAGTGACTTTTGCTATCCTCCAGTCCTCAGGCACTTCTCCTATTCACCATGACTTAGCAAAGATGATGGAGAGTGGCCTAGCAATGAATTCTGCTGTCTTCCTTAGCACTCATGAGTTCCTCCTTTTCCCTTAGTTTCCTTAAGGAGATGGATATAGTCTACTACCATCCCCTCATTGTTTTTTTCAAAGTGTTGATTAATATTTGGCCCATTGGGAATGCATCATCTTACAGGTTGGGCAGCCCTTGCAAGCAAAACTTTTCTGAACCCCTCTGCTCTGCTGGCTGGTGTAGCTGCACTTGACATTTCACCAGACATCACCTGAAGTTGTTTGTCAGGGCCAGCTTGTCCCCAAACTGACTGGGTACCTCCTCTTGATCTAGGAAAATGTGCTCAAGTTTTCTGCTGTGGGAACTCTGTGGTGGCTTTCCTTGGGAAAACCTTCTGCCTCTGATTTAAGCTGTGTCCATTCTTTGGACTAGTTTGGGTTGGTTTGCTAAATAAAAGTGGATTTTCATGCAATCCTTTATTTAATTTCACCATCTCACTTCTTTACCCTACTAAAATTAATGCATTGCCCTGGCTAGTTTGTAATGGGGAGATAAAGAGGTGAGCAGGCAGTGCACAGAAATAAACAAAACGTCACAAGATAATACTGCAACAAGCCAATGGTGAGAATTAATTTTCTTCTATATTATTTGGACAAAAGATGGGTGGATATAAACCACTGAATTCCCAGTAGGCTTTCAGGGGCTTTCATTGTTTGAAGGAGTTTGGGAGCAAGGAAGCATGCCCTACATTCTTTGATCTCAGAGCAATTTTTCTTTATATTCATATCATGATCCCTGTTCTTACAGGCAGGGTTTATCACTCATTTGCAGGGGAGGTCTTGGTGTATGTTGGTGTCTTCTCCCTCGTTTGCTGAAAATGAACTCTAAAGGATTTTTGCATATTTATTCCTTTAGTAAAGCTCCACAGTCCATGTCTGCCTTCCCTCATCTTATAGGGTTGCAGATATCATACAGATACTTGTCTAATTCCACGTTTTGCTACATCCAGACCTTTGTAGATCAGCATGGGATGTTTTTGCTAACACAGTGTTAACACAGAGCTAACACACCCAAGGAAAAGGCTTTTAGAAGGGCCTTTTAGAAGAGGCTGTGGGACAAGGCAGAACACCTGCCTAGCCCCTAGCAGGGGCAATACAGCAAGTCAGTTGGCTGTGGTAAGTGTCAAGAACTAACAAAAGCTTATTGTTTCTTCTCAGCCCTCAATGTGGTAATGTCTCTGCCCCAAGGATGCTGTCTGGCTTGGTGTCTTTCAAATTCAATGCAAATACAGAAGGACATGATAGAAATTCCCAGCTGGAGACTGTTCTAGTTTCCATATGTTCTGTAAATGTGTTAAAACTTAAATTATCATTTGATGGATTTGCCTGTAGTACAGGCAAATGTCCCGTGTGCATGTTAGGAGTACACGTGTGAGTAGAAGCGGTGCATAAAAGTGAAGAAAAAGCAGGTACCTGCTGCTCTGAGAGCAATGGGTGGGGCTACTCTTCTCAGTGTCGTCTAGTGATAGGATGAGGAGCAATGGGTGTAAGATGGAACATAGGAGGTTCCATATAAATATCAGAAGGAACTTCTTCACGGTGAGGGTGACGGAGCACTGGAACAGGCTGCCCAGGGAGGTTGTGGAGTCTCCATCACTGGAGATGTTCAAGACCCGCCTGGATGTGTTCCTGTGTGAATGGGTCTTGGTGATCCTGCTGTGTCGGGGGATTGGACTAGATGATCTTTCGAGGTCCCTTCCAATCCCTAATGATTCTATGATTCTGCTGCTCCAACCAGAACCTTCTGGTCAAACTCCAGTATATTGTGAAGCAGAGAGAGAACAAGAGCCGCAGAAACATAGGAAAACCCCTTACCAAAAAGGAAATTAAACTGAGTGAAACTGCAAAGTTTTGAGACAACTAGAGGGAGGGAAAGGATGAAAGGTGGTGGAAAAGGTTTTGGTTTTTTTCTGTGTTTGTGAAACTTGATCAGAAACACAGAGTCATGACGTAGTCTGGTTAAAATAAACTTGTGCTATTATTCTTAAATATAATTTTTTTGGATCTTTGTTCTTTCCTGTACACCACAATAGGCATTGGATCTAAGCTGTCTTTTGTCCCTCATGGTAGGAATTAGACAGTTTTCTTATAACTGAAGCACCTGTTACAAGATCATAGTGTTAAAAGCTGCAAAGTACCCATACCTTGGGTGGGGATCCTGCTCAGGTTGCTGAGTGTTCATTTCTTTAGTGACTTCCTGCAACAGAAACAAATTACAGGTTTGTTTGGGTTTTCTTTGGTGCAGGGTGTACAACTGGTTTAATGTGCTGAAATTGGAATTGCTATACTACTGATGTTGATATCAAAGTTCCCAAATAAAAAAATAAAATCCCTCAAACCCCTGCCAGGTCAACCCTCATGCTGTGTAGAAGGGACTGGGGTGAAGGGGAAGTCTAATCAGTAGGAGGAAGTAGATTAACTAAGTGACTGCTACAAGAAAATATTCTTCTGCGATACTGTGTTACTACTGCAAAACAAAGAGGTGTGTTGGAGAGTAATGACATTACCACAAGCATGAAGACATTTACTACTGAGTAGTTTTAGTTGAATTTTGTGGTCAAAACCTGACAATGTCTTATTTTCCTCTTTTTTTATTTTAGTTGAATGGATTGCTGTAGTCTCCTTAGCTGCTGGAGCAGCTGCTGTCGGGTATCTAGCTTACAAAAAATTTCTCTCTAAAGACAAGTGCTGCAAAGCAGTAGTGAATCCTCATATCCAGAAGGATAACCCCAAGGTAGTCCATGCATTTGATGTGGAAGATCTGGGAGACAAGGCCGTTTACTGTCGTTGTTGGAGATCTAAGAAGGTAAGAAAAGAATAAATAGTCCAATTTTGTTTACACGCATGCATCTTTCAACACAACTATTCTGACTGCTTTATTTAGGGGAAACAAACTTCTATTCCCTTAAACTGTTCTTCAGCGTTACATAACAGTATTTTAATCCATAAGACTATATAGATTTATGGTGTGTCTCAGAGTAAAGGCTGCAGATCAGTACTAATATGTGTGAGCAACATGTTTCTGTAGCTCTGGAGAAGCAGATATCTTGAATTGCTCTATGGAACAATCAATCATGAATGACAAATGCCATTTTGTGTGCTGCTTGTGCTAATACCGAGGCTTATCTAAAACTGAGCAGGAGCTCAGGAACTGCAGTCTGGGGCGACCTTAAATACCTTTTACTGGAGGAAGTTAAGATCTTACTTCTGTCAGTTAAAGTACCCTGCTACTAGTTTATGGGGTTAGTAACACCAGTCGATGGGGAAGTTCCTTGCTATAGCAGAGCTGGTGTCCAGTTGTCACTTGCAGTGCCTGACACCATCATTACATCTTGTAGACACGGGAGTGCGGAAGGGTTTTGAAAAGAGCCTGCATTGCACAAATGGTACTACAGTGGTATGGCTGTTCTGTCCTGAAATTGTTGCTGTAGTACTGATTTGTACTCTGTACCTTTCGCCACGAGTGAGTACAGTGGTGACTTGTTTATAGTGGTGGTGGAGGCAATGATGTAAATAGAAATCCTTGTGGTTAAAAGTGTTTGAAATGTCTAGACAAAATAGCTATTTGCCTAATCCTAAAGCACAGCTGGAGAAATCCTGATGCCACACTCTAAGCCTCAGATTTTGAGCAATTTGAAGTCTGACCTAGACGCTAGTCCCAGTTAACTTGCATACAGAGTTTGGTTGCCTTAACTGCCTCAAGTTAGTGGCAAGCACAATACCTAGCCTTTCAGCAGCATTAAGATCACATGTAAATCTGAGGTCGAGATGTATGATTTGTGATACAGCTGAGATCGGTATAATTTGTCTGTAGTGATCATTGTGTGATTTATAATGACAGAAAGCAGATTGCTTGAGTGGTCCTGTGCATTTACCACTGGAACACATTTGAAAGCTTTTTTAGAAGTTAGGATACCAATGTGTGGTGATTGAAGCAGATAACTTAGGCCAACAGCCTTGAAGTCCACTTCCCTCTCCTTCAGTGAACTGAGTGTTGGGCTTCCCAAGCCTTAGACACTGGTCTAAGCCAGCCACACTGTGGTTTTCCGGGTGCTGTAACTTTAAGGTTTTGCTCTGGATAAATAAGAGCCAGATTCAGGAGGGGCCTGTATCNACAAGTGGGGAGGAAGCTGTATTCCATAGCCTGAGGGGAATGAGGAAAGACCTTAAGGCAAGTTCTGTGAGGGACTCTGGGGCACAAATTGTCTTCTGTGCATTATTTCCTTTTTGGGGTGAGGACATAGGTCAGAATCGAAGGGCTGAGTCCTTCAACGCCTGGCTACGAGACTGGTGTTACAGGCAGGGCTTTGGGTTCTTTCAGACACCAGGCTTAGCAGATACAAATGGGAGGGGTTTATCTCAGAGGGGAAAAAG
>VXBP01002101.1:4998-27132 GCA_013400115.1 Rhinopomastus cyanomelas | reverse complement strand
ATCACCACCCTTCTCTTCTTTTTTGTTTTAGAGGAATACTATGTGGCTCAAGCTAAGTCAATAGTGACCTAATTAACTTTAAATCACTAGTATTACTGGTGTTCCTGGGAACTGCAGAAACGAGTGATACTAGGAAGGAAAGGCAATACAGCCTTTGTTTTTGTGATATGGTATAAATTGCCTTCTCCATGCAACCAGGAAGCTAACATCTTTCTGGCAAGTAAAAAACCTGAACCACTCAGAATGCTCATTACAATATTTCATGTTAACGACATCCTATATGAAATTTTGATTAGTTGACAATGTTATAGTTTCTGGCTATAGAAAAAGCTGCAAGAATATCTCTTGCACCTTGGTCTCTGACAGTACTGTGAATTGACCAGCAGGGTGTTCCATCCCATATATGTCATATTGGGTGTAAAGCTGACAGACCACAAGGGTCAGCCTCTTCTGCTTTCCTTTGGCCCTCTTCTCTCTTAGCCTCTTCTCTTTGCCTTCCTTCTTCCATGGCTGGCACCCAGTGAGGACCCTGTCTGTTCTGCCTTTGATCCTATTCTGTGTGTTGGATCCAGCTTCCGTATCTGGCTCCTGTGTGCTGCTGAGTCTAGTCTGGAACATCTCCATCGGCTGTACCGGAGGTAAGAGTGACATAAATGCGAGCAAAGGGGTTGGGTTCAGGACAGGTTTTGCATACAGTTCATATTATCATTTTTTTTCATTAAAAATATTATCGTTTCTTTTCCAATCCATAAATCACTCTCCCTTATGCTCCCTCCACTTTTGCTAATAGAGGTTCTAATAGACAGAAAGAATCTCATGGCCTGCCCAGCTCAACTCATGAAAAAGGCTGTCCTGCAATTAGATAGTTGCTGACAGCATCTGATAGATGAACATGGTTAACACTCTTTGAGATGGCTTTAAGTGGAAATGAACTTTAAAATTAAAAGAGCTAACAAGCCAATAAAGGATCACAGCTATTTTCACACTTTGTTGTTACCCTTTTTTCAATCCTGTTGTTAGAGAAACATCAGGTTGCTTATAGATATACGTAGTGTTGCTTATATAATAGTTGCTTTCCTACAGACACATATGAGTTGCTCCAAGGTCAGCTTGGTAAGTTCACTTTTCCAGCCTCCTGTGATCCACCACAACAAGGGTCTTCTTCTGCAGCAGATGTCAGGTAAATATTTGTTTTGTGTTAACATGCACGGGTGTGGGGAGGACCATGAAAATGGGGCCTAGTAAAGGACATGTGGCTAATGCTTTGAACAGGACTGTGCACTGAAATAATGGAGGCATTTATACAAACTGTTGTGGATTATATATTGCTTTTGTTTACCAGCTGCACACACAGAACACTCTCTCCTTATTCCTGCTTTGACTTTGCTAAGCATAGTAAATTGGCATGTCAGGTTCTTCCACCTCTTGACTGGTGCTCTTTTCTTTCCAGGTATATATTTCATGAAATTATGACCATGTCTACTTGTTCAAATTCTTGCCCTCAGAAGAACTCAGACTAATTTTGACATGCACTGACTGTACACTCATCTAAGCTGTGTGAGGCTGGGTGCAAGATCCATAGTGATTCCTAAGATCCTGACTGAGATCTAAGGGGTTGGAATTATTCATTACATAAGCCTGAAGCAGAAATAAATTGTTTAAAACCATTCAGAAAAAAAAATCTTTTCAAGCAGGGTTTCCTTTTGCAGGTTAAAAGAGACTTCCCACAATATGAACTGTCTGGATAAGTTCAAAAGAAAAAGAAATAAAAGTAATGTTTTCAGAGCCTAGGATAGCACTTTGTTCCCTTTGCAATTTCTTAAGCTGAAGCCTAATATTCTAACAAGACACAGACATTTGGTTTCTTTTTCCTTTTTTCCATGGATAAACTTATGATAGAGAGGTAGAGGGAGTCCTTTGAAGGGGTTAAGACAGGCTAATGACATCAGTGACAGGACTAGGGGCAATGGAGCAAAGCTGGAGATAGGTAGATTTAGAGTGGATGTGAGGAAGAAATTCTTCATGGTGAGAGTGGTGAGAGCCTGGAATGGGTTGCCCAGGAAGGTGGTTGGGGCCCCGTCCCTGGAGGTGTTTAAGGTAGGTCTGGATAAGGCTCTGGCCAGCCTGATCTAGGGTGGGGTGTCCCTGTCCATGGCAGGGAGTTGAAAACTGGGTGATCCTGTGGTCCTTTCTAACCCTGACTGACTGTATGACTTGGTCTAGGTGATCCTGCTGTGTCAGGGGGATTGGACTAGATGATCTTTTGGGGTCCCTTCCAATCCCTAATGATTCTATGATTCTATGAATTTACTTATAGCTACACTTCCATTCTTTTTGAACTCCACAGAAACACTGGCATTAGATTTCAAGCTGGGATTTCAATTTTTAGAAAGGCAGTAAATTTCATTAGCAGTTTCTCCCTGACTGGTTGTAATTCTATCAGAGTTGAAATAATCTCATTCATTAGTTTCTTAGATGTGCATGATTTAAAGTAGCACTGTTTTGATGCCCTTTATTCAGCATGATTGTAGCTTGTATTCAATCAATATTCAATGCCATGTTTCAAAGTAAAAGCAGCATTCACCCATCACTTTCTTTATTGAAGAAGTGTCTTATTAAGTCCTACAGCTAAGTAATTGTACATTAGATCTCTAAGAATAATGAGATTGATACATATTACAAATACATTTTAAAAGGGGAATATTTGTTGTGATTTTCTAGGAATTTGTTTTACATAGAGACTATATACTTCAAACACTTTGCAGCTATGTGAGTTTTGAAATCCTTTTAAAAATGAAAATAAATGTGAAACTCTCCCACATTCACTTGACACCAAGAACATTAATTCAATGTTACCTCTCCAGGATATGTAAAATAAAGTAAAATTCTAAAAAATTTCTCCTTACGTAATAATGACAAGC
Source organism: Rhinopomastus cyanomelas (assembly GCA_013400115.1). Classification (NCBI taxonomy): domain Eukaryota; kingdom Metazoa; phylum Chordata; class Aves; order Bucerotiformes; family Rhinopomastidae; genus Rhinopomastus; species Rhinopomastus cyanomelas. The sequence goes on along the minus strand of VXBP01002101.1, from coordinate 24,211 downwards.
GTATCTATTATATCTATATTTATTCTGTATTTATTCATTTATTAGCAATTATAGCATTCTGAATTTTGCATTAATTTGGAGTGAATTGGGAAATTTTATGTATGCTGTCAATATTTATCAGCATTTCCACTTGTTCTAGGGTTAAAAGATAGAATAGCAGGAATTGAATTTTATTTGCCTCCCCATTTTGGGTGGTGTGCCATCATCCTTTCTCAAAGACCAATCAGAAGTGACACACTGCTAGCGTTTCTTCTATACTTTGCAGAAGAATTCTTACTGAAATAGAAAAGGCATTTTTTAATCAGCATGATCATATTTGGTTTACACTTTCCTATAAAAATATAATAATCACTTAGAGCTGGGAATTTTATTCCCATCTCACTGTAATGAAATTATCATCTGATAAAGGATAAAGCTTGCTTCAGATGGCAATCTGAGTTACATTTCAGTTTAGAACCCATATATATATATAAAACCCTGAAAATCTTGAAGTTCAATGTGTCAGTGCTGTTTGTATCACCCTGAGGAATTCTCTGCATATTTCTGCACATTGATTCCCCATGTGTAGAAAGAAAATGTTATTCTTCTACCTCAAAAACACCCCAGCTCATAGTAATAGCCCCAGTTTGTCTGATAGCGTTAATATATGTCTGAACAATTCTGCTGCCACCTAGTTGAACAATACTTTTCTCACTATTCTCACTTTGAACAAACTAGGAAAAAAGGTAGCTTGTATAAATTCAGCAGCTCTGACATCTAGTAAAGAGAGGTTTTTCTTGTTGAATAATGTAGTAGTATCAAAGGTTAAAAACTTCGTTATTATCATCTTACATCAAACTCAGAGTTCATACTTACAGAAGTATGAACAACAGAATTCTCATACAAGAGAATTACTGAAACAGGGTGGCCAGAAACCACTAAGCCCATAAAGGTCTATACTTTGAAAATTCATTGAGGAACTTAAACTGAAAGCTGAAAACATGAGAATGTGTTTCATCAGAAGAGCTGTATTTTGTCAGAGAGGTATTATCTCTGATAATGACAATACTATGTGCCAGGGAAATGACATAGAGCAACACATATTTTTTAGGTATGTCTATTTCTGAGAATTTATTGGCTGATATTTTTGGATGTAGAGCTGACTACCTAAGTTGTTCAATAATCTTAAGTGGATTTCTTTATTCTGACGCATGAAACATACCTGATTATTAAATATCAATTACATAACCTTCAGAAGCTCACGAAGCTATTTAAAGGTATTGCTGAATTAATCTTCATAAGGTACAGGGAGATGAGTTCTATTTTCAAAATGAAGAGAAAAGTAAAGAGAAGTGAGTCATGTCCTGTCATGCTGAAGTTCACTAGGAAATAGATTATTCTGCTGTTTTCATACAGGAAAAGACACTGTCAGTAGAGCACCCCTTCAATTGATCTAGCAATTAGAGGAAAATTAGTCAGACCTCATAATGGATTTTAGACTTTACCATTATTATTGTTGTGTTTTCTTAAATCGTTCTTACTTCACTAAAATAGCATTCTTCTGTTGCTGTTTTTTAGCCTGATGTGGTGGGTTCAAGACCACAATTAAAAATAAAGGAAAAGAAAAAGCAGCAGTTAGGTGTCTATGAGATCTTGGATAGAATTTGCCAGACAATGGATAGCTTAGGGAAAATGGAAAAGGGTTTATTAATTCCATAACTGCATACAGAAAAGAAAAAAGGGCTAAGTGAGTTAGTGTGTCACAAATGCCATCACGTATTCTGAGAAAAATACTGTGGGAGATCACTGTGGTATTGGTCCTTGGGTTTTTTCACATTAGAGACCCAGGAAAAGAACACGTCAGTCTAGTAGAGACCACCCTCTCTATTACTCATGTGTCACCCCTGCCTGCGAACAGCAGCACCCTTGGCTGTCCAGACTGGTGAATTCTTGAATTCTTCAGCCTAGCTTCTCCAGCTCAACACTCATCGGGCAGGCCTGACTCCTCAGCACCTGAACTGCATCATCCCTCGCTGCAGGAGACATGCATTCAAACAAAGAATCCAGACTCTGTCTTTTATGCCCAAGGATTCTCAAGTCCTCCTACTTTCTTCAGCTAAGCACAAAGGAATTCTCCCCAACACTTGAGTATCCCCAGATTTCATCAGCAGCAGAAACAACAAACAGTCTCTCTTCCTGCTGAGCAGTGCTCTTTAAGATGGTGGTGGCTGCATGGTCCCGGACACGTGCGGGACCCAAGATGGAGACCGACCACATGGCCATCTCAGCAGGGCCCCCGCCACACTCGGCAAACATGACCGAGAATGTTCCATGACCCTCCCCTCTCCTCTCTCCTTCTTTCTCAGCTCCAGAGGGAAAGAGAGAAGAATCCCTTCAGCTCATCAGGTGTTGCACCATGGGGAGGGGTTGGTAGATTGGCACTTGCTTCTCCAGTCCACTGTGCCAGCTCTGGACTGGGCTGGGTTGAATCTGGCGCCACCACTGCTGAGCTGGGATCAGGGCTGTGCAGAGCCACCACATCTCTCCCTGTGGCAGAGTGTGGCTGGAGTCTGAGCTGGGGCTGAGATGCAGCAGGCACATCTTTCCCCGCTCAACCACCCTGGAAGTGTGTGTGGGAGGGTGAGTCCTGTGCTGGGCTAGGAGCCCTCAGGAAAAAGAGACAGGGCTATGATCACTCGCCGCTTTTATCTTCTTACCCAGCCCATCCCTCAAGGGCAGTGTAACATCCCCCAGGACACGTCACTATAAATAACTCACTTGGGATCCAGGGTTGACCGAGAGGTTGTTCGTGTGGGAGCTCTAACAGGACTTTCACACTCAGACCAATATGATCTTGCAAAAGCCCAGAATGAACCAAGACTGTACTAGACCAGAATGAACACTTTATTAAACAAAGCCACTAACTTATATAGACTTCACATGACCTGCCTCACAGGCAGTGCTATTGGACAGATGGCACACCTCCCATGTTTCTATTGGAACAAGCCAGCTGTCCATACACCTGCAGAGAGCAGGCAGTCCAGCCCTGCACCTTGTGCAGCCTCTAAAACCACCCCCTGATGCATTTAGCTGTTTACAAAGTCCTCCAGCATAAGGACTGGATTGCTCACGCACTCATGTTCCCTTACAGGGGGTGTCTTCTTAAAGCAACATAACATTTTCTTCATGAAAACACATATCTATACATCTGAAAATTCTGGTAATTTTCAAACTGCAACACCTGGTTTCCTAAGGAGTGACTTTGACTCTTTCCTTGTTAACTTACTGCCAGCTACCGCCTAATTTTAATGAGACACACAACCACTTTAATGAAACACCGAGTTGCAGGTGCAGGCAGAGCTTTTCTCTCTCCCTGACCCACACTTAAGCAAAGCCACTTTTAGTGGACTTCTCTCGAATGCAATCTGCTTTTTCAAGCCAGGCACAGCTTCAGTCATAATGTCCCTTTTGAAAGTTGTGTCACTTCATCTCCACATAGTGATTCTTCTTTCTGGTTCTGTTTTCCTTAGCCTTCCTTAGTTCAGAATTCACCCAGTAGCTGCCAGTCACTCTCTGCTAACGAAGTCCAATTATGTAGTGAAGAAGTGTTGCTCTGAATTGAAGTGCTGATTACACTGTGAGTGATTGCAGTTGTTAAAGTCCACTCCTGTATTGTAATCATTAATCCAGTGATGCAGTTTCTAGACAACTAACATCATGCACTGCTTATGTGATGTACTGTTTACCCACCTTTATCTGAAGAGGAAGTGTTGATAAAGACCATTTACACGTGTAGGTGTGAAATTTTCACATTGTCTAAGGCAGGTATGTGTTTCTACTGATGTGGTCTGTGTAGCTGGTGTACTCAGGAGTGTACAGCAGCAGTGCTGCTGGTTCTTCCTGTACAGAAGTATTGTATCTGTGAAAATTGATTTAATTTAGTTAATTCATTGTATTTAGTTTTACTTGCATCTATTATGATTTCCCTGGGGATCCCAAATATTCAGGAATCTGGTTTTTGTTCCATGTCCAAGAACTCTCTCAAGCTAGTGGCAGTGAGCAGAAGAGTTTTCTTTTGCATAGCACCCTGTTGAAAATAGCTCCCAAGTTAAGCTAAACATCCTGGCATCCCCTTGGCTGCCCTGAAGAGTACTGCTGGATAGTTTGAGAACATTTCCCTTTTCCTTCTCTCTGCCAGCCAAGGCTGTCTGTCATCTGAGAGGTGCCCAGTCAGACAGCAACACAGCTAATGCCATTCTCAACTGGATTTGACCAGAGAGCACAACAAAATTTTTGCCCTCTCTGTTCTTACACATGGGAATGGCTTTGATGCAGACATTCCTCCATGTTACCTTTGTTCTTACCACAGACATGATCCCACATGACCTGCACCATCTTGCCTTTGTCCCTGGCTGTGGGACTGACAGATGCCATGTTTCAGCTTTGTCACTGAGGAGCTGAAAAATGCTTCAGTAATTGGGTGTGGAAAAGTCCTGAGAGGGACATCTGAGAATTCCTTCACGCTTGGCTGAACTGTTGTTCTGAAAGCAGCAGAAGCACTTGAGAGTTATTAAACCTTTGGCAAGAAGAAATAGACTGAGTGTTAAAACACATGTTCCTGCATCGAGGATACAGTTCAGGCTTGAGGAATGAGGCCTGTCTGATCAGTGCTTTGTAGACCAAGCTACCCTGCAAAGAATTCACCAGTCCAAACCAGACAGAGACCTGGCACCCACAGACCACAGATGACTCATGAGGAAACCTGGCAGATCTCCAGAAAGAGAGGTGGTGACCCTCCTCTCTACTTGAAATACATGCTTCTCCCAGGCCTCTAATCTACTCCAGAGACCGAGACATTAGCTGTCTCACATTTTCCTTGGGATGTGTGTCATGGCATTGTGTTGCAGTCTGGATTTTTGGGATTTTTTTACTTTTTGAGGGTTTATTTATTTTTTCTGCTTGATCATGGGTTCAGTAAATTCCTTTTTTATAGCAAGATTGTTTCATTGCCTGTTGAATCCTCCTTGAGAGCTTCTTGGAGTGTTTGATTTGCTGACACTAACCTAGACCAATATGGCCACTCTCTTCAAACCTAGGACACTCCCCTTTCCTGTAATGAGTGATATATAGGATAAATGTTTTAATGGAAGCAACTCCCATTCATTGGGATGAATTTGATGACCAATTTTTGAAAGAAGTCTTTCAAGATACAACCACAACTTATAAAATAAATAAGAGAATAAACTCCACCAAGAAAGGATCATACTATATATACTTCGTTTCTTATGCTTCTTCCCAGTGCACCTGAACTAACATGCTGCCCACGGCAAGGAATGATCTGGATGACACTTCCAACTCATTCTGCCAGAGAAAAGATGTTGCACTAAACAATCTACTAAGTCAAATAACAGTATGAAAAAAATAGCATGTGAGATAGGTAAGTGATCTTCCATTCTACTTACCCTGTGGCTAAGAGAAACACATGCATCTACCCTAAGCACTGTGTACTTTTCCTATCTATTAAAGCTGCTATTTTTTTTTTTTTTTAATAGAATGTGAATAGGAGAACTTCATTGGCTTGAATTATGCTGTTTTCTGCAGAACAAAACACAGGTCAAATTACGTTAGTAACTGCTTTCAATGAATGAGGAACAGTTTTTTGTTTAGTTTTTAAAACATGAATGAAGCTCTTTTTTCTGCACTGAAAGTGCCATCAGGACAAACTCATTACAGGTATAGAAACAAAATTCAGATTCAGAATGCATTAGCTGTTTGCATGCTATTAACATAGGAAATGTTTCCAGATGTTTCTGACTGAGCATCTTCTTCCTTGTAGGTAGGTAAGCAGAACATACAGCTCATTTAATCCTACATGTAATTCTAGTAAAGCATCCAAAACATGATGTCAGAATGGGGAGTCACAGATTATATTAGCTCAGCAGAGGGATAAACTCTAATGGGGCTGATGGTAATAGAGAATATTGCTTTAGACTTCAAGGATGTGTAATTCAAATAAAACCTTTTCAAGGACATCTTGGATGGCAGTATGATTCATGGGTTACGTTGTACAAGCACTGTACTGCATGAGAGATGTTATCAAGTTCTCAGATCCACAAACTGGCCTAGGCTAAAGACCAAACTGAGATGCTGGGAAGATATGCTGGGGACGCAGGAATAAATGCTGGGTTTGAAATTGCATACAAGATACCTGCAAAGTTGTCATGAGTTAATTCCTGACCCCAACATGACAGGTCAGGGAACCATCCAGATTCTATCATATCACCAGTGTGAGAACCAGTGGATATCCCTTCTCCATGGCACTATAAATGGCACATGCAAGGGCTGAACTTCTTCCTCTTTTGTCCTGGAGCCATCGTCCTGGGTTGCTACTTCTGGTTGTCACTTTCTCCTCACCACATGACCTTGGTGAAGAGAATCCTTATAAATCCTTCCTCTTATAATTCATTCCTTTCATCCCTTGTGTTTCTCTTAATTTTTCCCTCACTCCTGATTCATTTCATTCCACAATAGCGGGCTTTTATCTTTTCCTCTTCTTCCTTTACCCCTATCCATTATAACTCCTGCCCTTATTGTATCTTTGATACATTTTCCTCTCTGTGTTCCTGCACAGTTGACATTTGCCTCTTATAATGGCAAAGAGGAGAGGAGAGATTGGTTTAGTTTTCAATTTGTCTCAGACACTCTTTGGTTCATGGCAGTGTGTACTTTTACCGTCTCCAAGATCTGGATGGCATTGCTGGGTGTTGGCTTTATTATCTTTTTTCTAACTCTGCTTGTTCTTTGCCAATAAAGCTTCTTATCTTTTTTCGTTACTATAAATCTGTCCTTGGCTTTTATGTGTTTTGAAGACCCAGTGAGATCTAACGAGGACAAAAGTGCATAAATATTCATGGAAAAACAATTAATTAAATTAGTATTTTCAATAATTAGACTAGTTATGCATTGTAGCCTACTGGCATTAACCCATGCATACTTCTGTCTTGGTTTTGGTTTGTTTGGTGGGTTTTTTTTCATTAGAATTTGGCTCAGAGTCACAGAAAATACGGTGGGAACAGAAGTTCTATCTCATTTTTCCATCCTCCTCTTTTTGAGTCAAGACTGTCTGTGTCTAAGCTATTCCAGACAGATACCTGGTCAGGTTTTAAAACCTGCAAAGGAAGATATTGCCTATTATCCCTGCGCAATCTGCTCTGGCACTTACCTTTCTTTCCCATTAGAGGCTTTTCCACTTGCTTGATGTACATCTCTATGACTGCAATTCTAGCCCATGTTACTTGTCCCATTTACAGTACACATTTTTCTTCATTTCATTCCTCTTACAGTAAGTGTCCTGAATATTTAATGTATAATCTTTTGTTCAGATCTCTAATGAAAATATGTAAGATTATGATACCCACAAAATCCTCCTATAGTAATTAATTAATTATATAACTTCAGAACTACTGCAATTTTTTCCTACAATTGTCTGTCCACTTTGTGACAAGATAATCATGAGTGTAATTTTGAGGAAGTTAAGTGAATATCATGTTTGACATGGTCAAAAATTCTCAGTTCAAAATATCTGCTTTCACCTATCATGTTTGTTGTCATGTCACAGAGATTGAATTGCATTGACAAGCCCATACTGACTCTTGCTTAGCATTTTGGTATCTTGTAGATGATAAGTTCAAGTTACTTTATTTTTTTTAAGATGGAATTACATTGATTTCAGTGACTTCTAGATCTACCGTTTTGTATGGTCTCTGTTTTCTTTTCTAGGAATTAAACACTGCATGATGTTCTGATGACTGTCTCACAGGACTGGATCCTGTTGACACCTCTGACACAGATGCCAACAATGCCACAGCATAGCAGTCAGAGCTTGAACCTTGTTGAACCTTGATAATTCTGCACACCATCATGAGTACTGGAAAAGAGACTACTCAACAATGGACACGACTTTATTTTCACTTTGCTCGCTTCCTTCTCATCCATCATGGTAAGTAACAATTTTTTGTTTTCTCATATTGTTTGGAAGCCTAGACCAGCAGACAGTCTGAGGATTTCTGTCAGGCAGAAAGCATTTGAACAATTTATGTCTTCCTTCTGGAGCCTTTGCAAACTTGAATGATTGTGTTAAACGTTGTTGCAGGATAAGTACACGGAGGACTTAAAATGTATGTTATCATAACTCCTGGCATGGAACTAAGTGCATCTAGATTAGCGTTGAGATGGAAATGTGCGCTATTGGGAGCCTCATTGTAGCACGGTTGGTGAAGGATCTGGAGAACAAGCCTTATAAGAAGTGGCTGAGAGAGCTGGGGCTGGTTAGTCTGAGGAAAAGGAGGCTGAGGGGAGACCTTATTGCTGCCTACAACTACCTGAAAGGAAGTTGTAGAGAGCAGGGGGGTTGGCCTGTTTCTCACAAGTGATGGGAAAAGAGCAAATGGCCTCAAGTTGCACATGGGGAAATTTAGGTTGGACATTAGGAAAAAACCTCTTTATTGAAAGGGTCATCAGGCTTTGGATCAGATTGCTCAGGAAGGTGGTTGAATCACCATCCCCAGACATGTTTAAAAGTTGTATAAAGCTGGAGCTTTTGGGACAGGGTTTAGCAGTAGGTTTGGCATGGTCAGGTTAGTGGTTGGGCTTGATGATCTTAAAGATCTTTTCCAATCCAAAAGATTCTGTGATTCCGTGATTCTGTGTTACGGTGAAAGCCTGTTTAGCACATGGGCATGGGATGGGGTAGAGGCAGAATATTTTTTTTCCACAGGATATGATGAATTCAGAGCCACTAACATGGTTAATTTCTTTTCTTTTTTTTTTTTTTAACTAGAGTGTGGGGAATAGTGGTGTAGAAAATAGTTCAAATCCCAAACAGTAAAAGATAATTTCTGGAAATGTATAATGTTCCAATAATAATAACCAATACATATTTCATTACTTCAAGACAAAGCTGTTACCTGTGATTGACTGAAAACCCACCTTCCTTACCAATTATAACTTCAGGGCATCAGAGAATATAAACTGTTTTGTTTTCAGATTGTAAAAAGCCTTATTGATTCAATTTGTATTCAAACTCTCTCAAAGAGATTCCCTAAAAACAAATAGAACTTATTTTGATTTTTTTTTTCTGAATACTCTTTTATTCTCTAAACTTCTGGAAAGTATCTTTAGGACATCTCAGTAATTTTAAATAATACAAACAATGACATTTCATTTTGGAAGGCTGATAAATACTTTTTTATTATAACAGTACAGATTGCTGCATTAAATTAAGCAAATTACATGTCATTTTTGAGAACAAATCAATGGAAATGAAATGTAATAGAACCTATGTCCTGAGCATATTTTGATTGTCGCTGTAAATTAAAAGCATAACATACATAACAGTCTGGTTATATTTTTTTTAATGTAGTAACTGATTTAGTACAGAATATAGTCAAGGGAAATGCATAGTAGAATTAACAAGAGCTATTTTTAACTGCTGAAGAATGTGATGTGAATAATTACCTGATATTATAGCATATAGAATATATAATCCATTACTGGAAACAGATGTGACCACAGCAATTACTTCACACAAGCTAACATATGCCTGAAAACCTGTGGGGTCTCTCATGCTTTCAGTGATGCCTAGGTCAAAGATAAGTGACAGTCTGCACAAGGCTAAGCGAACGGACAGCACCACTAAATTGATGACCGAGAACCTGGTCACCGGGAATGTGCTGGAGCTTCTGGGTCGAAAGACATGAACATAAACAATTCAAGTTGTGTGTGGTGAAGATCAAGCTGTGTTCTGATAAAAGTGAGAGTAAACCCTTAAGCCAGCCACAGAGACAAAATATATGGAACTCTGGGTGTGGGTCAAGAAACAGCAGAAACCGAAAACTAGATAAATGTGGAGGGACCGTTCTGGGTCATAGGTGCTTAGTTATGTAGCTTGCTTACCTTGTAGTAGTGATAACAGCCACCAATCAGCACAAATCAAGTAATGTTTAAAGAAACTGTTAGCCAATCACTATTCTGTTAAACCATGCATTGAATCATATATAAAGGACTCTTGTACGCTTAATAAATGACACTTGCTTGCATCAAGCATTGTTCCATCTCAACTGCAGCAGATAAGGGCTATGCTCAGAAAACATACATCAAAAGTACAAATTAGTGTAGACAACTATCATAGTGGTTTCTGAACAGCTGCTACAATTAGTGGGATATAGGTCAAAGTATTTATCGTTTGGAACCTTTCAGACAGCTGTTGCATTACTAAGTGTGTCTTGGATATCAAAGAGCCAGGCTGAAAAGTGTACTTAGAACCTAGGGGAAGAACGAACAAGAAATATGAATCAGTGAATTTGTAGTTAAAGCTCTTTAATGGTAACGCTGAGTCTTGCACACAGGACAGGCTCCCATATTACTGTTTCTTGCTTCTCAGGATCCTTTCTTCCCTGATATCATCGTCCACCACTTTCAACTGGCAGCTCTCCAAGACAGGATCTGATCATATGACCGTAGAGTCATTCAGGTTGGAAAAGACCCTTGAGGTCCTCAAGTCCAACTAATAACTCTCCTAAGTTCACGACTAGATCATAACTTTGAGCACCACATCTAAACAATGTTTAAGCACACCCAAGAGTGGTGAAGTCAAACACCCCCACAAACAGCCTACTCCAAGGCCTGACTACTCTCTCAGTGAAAAGATGTTTCCTAACCTCCAGACTAAACTTCCCCTGGTGCAGCTTGAGGCTGTTTCCTTGGGTTGGAAGGAACCTTAAAGATGCATCTTGTTCCAACCTCCTTGCCATGGGAGGCAAGGATGCTCCACTAGATGAGGTTGCTTGAACCCTGATCCAGCCTGGCCTTGAACATTTCCAGGGATGAGGTGGTAACTTGTTAAGCCTCAAGTTAGGTCACTAAGAACTCTCATCCTTTCTCATCCAGGGGCAAGAAGGGTGAAATTTATTAATCTTCACCCCATAAAAAGCCAGAAAATCCAGGTAGCTCAAGGTTAAGTATTGCAAAGTATTTGTGCCTGAATCCTGACTTTAATAGGGAGAAAAATACATCGGTACAGAAGCTGTCCAGTCACTGCAGGTAGTAGTAAAGTATTGATTAGTATAAGCTCTACAGGTAACATCTTAAATTTACAAGTAATGTTAAAAAAGAAATCATTAAGGGAAAGGGCTGAGTTTGAATGTTTGAAGTCAGTGAAGGAATGGCAATTGAATGTGGTTTACTGACTTCCATAAAAATATCTCTAACTAACTGTAGGGCTTTGACACAAGCCCCTACAATGATTACAACCTATGGCAAATACTGTATGTCTTCCCAAATTGGAGAAGCACAGTGAGGACTTTTCTCAGATATCATGGAGAACAACAAAGTGAAGGTATATAAAAGTATTTTAAATACCTGAAGGTATTTAAAGGATGCTGAAGTGCACGGTTTAGTGTGAACTGGCAGTGCGGGATTAATGATTGGATTCAATGACCTTAAAGGTCTTTTTCGATCTAATGATTATATTACTCTATGATTCTGTGAACAGCAAGCTTATGTCTCAGTGTAGCTTTCTATACCAAACACTTAATGAGTAATTAAAAAAGCATTTGTCATTTTTAGAACCTGACTGAAAATACTAAATTACTAAAAGGAGTTGGTTATCAGGTTTATATTTTTGCTCTTCAAAACCCCAAGCTCTCAGCACTTTCTGATAAGCAGTTTTCAATATTTTATTGCTACATTAACACCATTTGTCTAAGGAGTCTGAGAAGATTACACTGCATTTGCAAAATAATTGTTGTCTTTTCTCTCCTAAGATGCGTCTATCATGTCAGCATCTCAGCAGTAAATAATAGCACAAGCCCAAACATTACCTTCACAGTATCACAGTGTATGAGGGTGGAAGGGACCAGCCCTTTAAGCTGAAGAAATCCAGTTTAAATGAGATGGCCCAGCATCCTGTCAAGCTGAGCCTTTAAACCAGAATTGGGGAATTCACCACTTCCCTAGGCAGACTGTGCCAGCATCTAATTGATCTCATGGAGAAAAATTTCCCTCTGGACTCCAATCAGAATATCCCCAGGAGCAATTTGTGTCCATCACTCCTTGTCTTTTCCTTGTGAAAAAGGAGTCTCTTCTTTGTAGCCACCCTTTATGTACTGGCACGTGGTAATAAGTTCACCCTAACCCTTCTTTTCTCAAGGCTGAACAAACCTAGTTCTCTCAGCTTTTTCTCATATATGTATATCCACATTAGCATATTCCGATTACTTCATCTCTATATCCTCTCTGATCCCTGATACAATCAAAATTCAGATATCTTCACCCTGTACCTCAATGCTCCTCCACCTCTCAAAAAAAGAAATACTAAAAAGTTCTTTCATTCAAAGGCTACAAAGATTTGAGATTAAATACCACTGTTATTGAGACAATGTCAAAAACTCCCACTGAGCTCATTCAGGTCAGGATCTCTCACTGCCTATTTTTGTAAAGCTGATGAATAAGAGGTTGTGGGTTATAGAAAATACAATACAATCACAAATGACTGAATGTGAGTCATTCACTGTTTGAGGTGGGCTTTTATTATACCAGAAATAGGGTCATCCTGGGAAACTAACTGTTGCAAACCTAGAGCTGATAAAAAGGACTTGTTTCTATCTTGTGCATTGGAGCACTGTGGCACAATGTGCATGAAGATCTTGGACAGAGACATCTTCAGCTGCTGAGTAAAATTTGGCTTGAATTACAAGGGGTGAGAGTGGAGACGTGTAGTAGAAAATCAGCATTATAAATGTCTATGTACAAATAAAAACAAAACAGATGAGGACTGGCAAAACGCTTGTCACAGGGAAGTGACAATTATTACACTTTCGGATTTGCTGTCTTAGCTGAAGGGAGTGACACTGTACAGAAGACATTCCACAGGTTCTGTTGAACATAAATGTTAACTAAGAGACGATGCAGTGAAATTATTGAGCTCATTGCATGACCCATCAATAGACACAAAGTTGTAACACTGAGAAACCGTATGTGTTCTCACGTGAACAGGAGCTGCACTTTGTGCCCTATCCCTTAATGTCCTTTGCAATGTGGAATAAGCTTAAAGAGAAAACAAATTTACTTGAGACAGGCAACAGTCCAACCCTTAATTGCAAACTTAGAAAGACTGTTAGAAAGAAAGAACAAGACAAGAGCTGGGAGTTGGGACAGGTGATCATCTGAACTCAATTACCTTTTCATACTGTGAAAACACAAGCTGCAAAGGTAAAGTGCACCAGACATCAGTCTCCTGTTCTCATGGCAGTAAGGGATTTCTTGATGCCTCTCCTGACTGCAAGGACTCAGCTTGGTCTTACTGCTCCTTGCATCGCATCTGCAGAACATCTTTATTATAATCTGCTGGGTAGGGGATATCTGTCCTGATGTCTTTACTTTGCTATCTGACACTTGTGAAATGTTAACGGATTGCTCTTCAGTTTATCTGAAACTTACTGAAATTTCTCTGTCCTTGATGCTGATTACCCATATGAACCTTTATTTCCTAGGAAATCAACAGAGTTGAAATTACAAATACAAGGTTGCAGTATTTGCACACAATATGTCTGAGAGGTAGGGTTTTCCCCTTACAGTTGTCTTCATGTCTACTGACGTTCACACAGATAGTTAGTGGCACATGAATTCATACCTCTTTAAGAAAAAAGGGTACTTTGTCAGTATGTTTTTTGTCTCAGGACCAGTAATGTGTCAACGAATTCATCCTGTTAAAAGCCAGAGCAAGCTGAACAAGAGAAAAAAGATCACAACTTTTCCATTAACAGAACACCCTCTGTAGTGTGGTATCTACAACTGATATGGTTTGTACAGCTGGTGTGGTACCTACAGCCAGTATGCAGCATGACACATGGACATCTATCTGCCCGACACACTAAAGAGTGATAAAAAAAGAGAGTCACTATTTCAATGTAAAGTCTCACATTTAACAAAAAGAATAAAGTGACAGTGTACAAAATGATTTGCCACTGGTGTTTGGCTCACAGATCAGGGAACACAGAAGCACAGAACAGCAGGAAGGAGAGAAGCCTACCCTGAAATAATACACCAGTACAACATAATTGACTTTTTCCAGCTGCAGAAGCAGAAGGGAGGACAATGTAATCTTTCTTTTTTTTAACTTCTGTTGCTTTTCAGCAGAGTGAAGGCTGCAAGATGAGATATTTTCTGAAACTCCCATGCCAGCCTGGTAAACATAATGAAAAATCAAATCACCGAACAGGGGATTGAGTAGGGGGGAAAAAACAAAGGGGGTTGTAAGTGCCAGCTTTCCATTTGGAACAAAGCTGGGCATGGTCAGGCAGCTGGTGGAACTGATTCGTGTCTGCCAGACCTATCCAGCACATGAAAAGACAGCAGGGCACATGGGAGCATGAAAATGCTCCTGAATAGCACTCTGGGCAGAGACTGCTGGTTTCATTGCCTAAACACTCTATAGAGATAAATGCCTGCACTTTGCAAACAGGAAGAATTTTCAGCACAGGAAGAACTTTTAGGGTTGAAAAACGTTTGTATTCTTGAGTCTGACAGCCAGGGTTCTCAGAATACTGTATGATAAAGACATTAGTAGGGTTTTCTCTTAAATGACTAATCCATTTTTAAAAGATTTTCTAGACAAAAGGAAAAAAACCAATTTCTGGACAAAAACGGAATTTCTGGACAAAATGCTCCTGAGCCAAGTGTGGTGTCTCATGAAATAACAATGTTTTAACTTTTTCTTCTTAATGTGCAATGAAGAGGACAATGAGAACATTTAGATTTTCTTCACTGTTCTCAAATTTCTATTTTTTTCCCCCAACTTTTCTGTCTGTATTTTTTACAAAACCATGACACTGCACTTGACTAAAATGGATTCAAGTTTAAAGTAATTAGTCTGCATTTTAGTATGCTTACAGGACACATTTCAATAACATCTTATTATATATATACAATATTTATAGAATTATAACAATTATACAAACTTGTAGTCTGTCTGATTTCCACCAGAAGTGTATATGCCAAATATATTGATATTAGAAGCACTAGTGCTATACCCTCTTTCATAACACTACAGAAGAGGTATGTCTCAAAAGAGGAATCTAGTAACGATTACATGAAGAGCAAAGATATTTCAGTTTCTCAGGAAAACAGATGCTACCTTGTAAGTCTGATTTCATAACAGTATGCTTTTCTTAGAATATTGTTCTGTGGCTTCATAAAATGTATTTGATAAGTAGCTGAGCAGGATCAATGAACTTGACATCATTAATAATTATACTGTGATTTACTAACCACTTGGAATTTTTTTTTCTATCAAAACATAGGAAAAGAATCATGGAATCACAGAATCATAGAATCATTATGGATTGGAAGAGACCTCGAGAGATCATCCAGTCCAATCCCCCTGCAACAGCAGGATCACCTACACCAAGTCACACAGGAACACATCCAGGCGGGTCTTGAACATCTCCAGTGAGGGAGACTCCACAACCCCCCTGGGCAGCCTGTTCCAGTGGTCTGTCACCCTCACCGTGAAGAAGTTCCTTCTCAGGTTGATGTGGAACCTCTTATGTTCCAGCTTACAACCATTGCCCCTTGTCCTATCACTAGATGACACCGAGAACAGCCCAGTGCCATCCTCCTGACACCCACCCCTCAAATATTTGTAGACATTAATGAGGTCACCCCTCAGTCTCCTCCAAGCTAAAGAGACCCAGCTCCCTCAGCCTCTCCTCTTAAGGGAGGAGTTCCACCTCCAATATTTATTTAAGATGTCAGCCTGGCTAATGATCTGTACAAAGCCTTGTAGTAAGATTTGCATTAAGCCTTTTCTCATCAGTTCAATAATTCTTCAGAAAGTTATGTTGTTTTCATTCTTCTTTTGGAAATTCACCTGTTATTTGGGGAATGCTTTGTGATAAAAATGCATATTGCCTCATATTAAAGAATGAAACTTTCAAGTGGGATTATCCTTTTAAAATCACCTTTTCAATGTTTTTTTCCCTGGTCTCTCATGACAGTACAGAATATGGCATAAACTCCCAGCAATATAAAAGTATTGTTAGACTTTATTTCATGTCTCAGACTTTAAAGGGCAGCTGTTACCACTGATAGAAACGGCCAGTTTTGAGGAGATAAATGTTTCCTGTGCTTGCTGTAACAAAACACTTTAGCTCTACAAATAATGAAGATTAATTCCAGATGTGATAATTATGTGAACAGCAGCTTTCAGTAACTTTCGTAGGGATCTAGGTTACATCCGTCAGGATAACTGGAGTATTCGTACTGTATTCATGAGTCTTGTTTCTCTTCCTTTCAGTATACATTATGGACAGAAATGTATCATTTCAGAAAGTCAGAAAGAGCAGAATCTTGGAATTCCTTAAAAAGCTCCTAGCTCACTACTCACTGAATAGAGATCTTAGCACAAACAGTGCTACCAATTCAGGATGCTAAACTGAAATGCTTAATGCAGGCAGCGCACATACTCACTATCTTCAGGCAGTAGTTGCAAATCCTTATCCAAAATCATTAAAAGCATTTTAAAAATATGAATAATCTTGCTATAGTATAGCATTCCATATATAATCATAAGTTGAGTTATATTGCTCCTGAGACAAGGCAACGTGATGAAACTTCATGTGACAGGAGGCATCATACTATACGTCAATAATGCTTACATGCCACGTGCTTACGTAAGAATAGTTACACTTGTTACTGCCACAACACTTGACACGCGACTCAACAAAACTTAGGTGTGATGAGAGGCTCTAAGTACTCGTAAAATATTAGTAATTAGCTATAACATCTACTTTTTGGTGTCTCTGCTTCAAAAATCATTATTCTTATTTTTATCTTCCAGTCCCCTCTTCATTTTCCTGTATTAAGAATTAAAATTTCCCACAGGAATTACTCAGGTTAAACACTTGTCTTCTTATCTCCTAAGCATCCTCTTCCTCTTTTCTGTCTGCAGATGCTGCATTTGTAAAACCTGTACAAAGTCTGAAGCACAAAGTAATGCACAAAGGTGCATAGTGACTCATTTCATTTTGTATGGGATGTACTGAGAATAATTGACAGAAACACGACAGAAGCAATAGGAAGAAGTAAAGATGGGAGCTTTGGCACACATTGGCATTTATTTTTGAAATGTCTGCTCTGCAGCACCTGAAACTTGCAGTGAGAGGAACTGGAGAAGCTGTAGCAGAGGCATAGAACAGTCCTCAGCCAGGATGTGGCTGAGTCTGCTAAGACCTCTTTGTGGACCAGGTCATCCAGACAGGAGAGTGTTTTTTATAAGGGAATGCATGACAATTTTACACCCAGTGGAAAAAATCAAGATATGACACCTGCTGGGTGAAATGACAGCTGCTTACACTGTAAAATACTCATTTACTAGAGACCAGACTGGTACCAATCACAGCAGGCAACTTCCTTTATTCTCCAAGTGGACAGTGTGCACACAGACCCTACAAGGACAGTTCAAGTTTAACTGAAATCTTTTCCATTTTGATTTAATGTGCTACTCATGCAATCATTTTTATAAAATGCTTCCAAAGATATTAATCTATGAATAAAAGTTAGATATTGCTTTGGTCTTCTCCAAGATGAAGTTTGCAGTCTTATTTTTAATACAAAGAAGCAGCTAGTTTGTCTTTGCCTTGCCCTTCATTTTTGTGCCATTACTTGACAGCTATGTGTTGAGATGCATGTATAATCTGTGCTCTGCTTACAACATGCTGATTGTCTAGGAAATTGAAAAGCTAGATTTAAAAACAACAGATTTTGTTTGGGAGCCACAGAGGTATTTTAAAAGAATGAATAGAATTTCTGAGTTTTGCCAGTTTCTCCCTTAGTTCTAATGTTTCCTAATATTCACCTTAATGCTTTACCAAAAAACCCCCCCACACTTATAATTTGCTTTTTAACAATAAAATGAACATACACCAAGAAATCAATTTCAAAAATCTTCAAATCTTCACCTCTTTTTGGAGAATACAACTGAGGTAATAGAATCATAGAATCATCAGGGATTGGAAGGGACCTCGAAAGATCATCCAGTCCAATCCCCCTGCAACAGCAGGATCACCTAGACCAAGTTGCACAGGAACACATCCAGGTGGGTCTTAAACGTCTCCAGCGAAGGAGACTCCACAACTTCCTTGGGCAGCCTGTTCCAGTGCTCTGTCACCCTCACTGGATAGAAGTTCCTTCTCAGATTGATGTGGAACCTCCTATGTTCCAGATTACAACCATTGCCCCTCGTCCTATCACTACATGACACTGAGAAGAGCCTGGATCCATCCTCCTGACACCCAACCTTCAAATATTTATAGACATTAATGAGGTCAACCCTCCGTCTCCTCTTCTCCAAGCTAAAGAGACCCAGCTCCCTCAGCCTCTCCTTATAAGGGAGGTGTTCCACCTCCTTCATCAACTTTGTTGCCCTTCGCTGGACTCTCTCCAACAGCTTCACATCTGTCTTGAACTGAGAAGCCCAGAACTGGACACAATACTCCAGATGTGGTCTCATCAGGGCAGAGTAGAGGGGGAGAAGAACCTCTCTTGATCTGCTAACCACCCCTCTTCTGATCCACCCCAGGATGCTGTTCGCCCTCTTGGCCACAAGAGCACACTGCTGGCTCATAGTCATTTTGTTGTCCACCAGGACCCCCAGGTCCCTTTCTCCTACACTACTCTTCAACAGGTCAGTAATGTTGATTTGATGATACAAGCCAGTATGTCTGCAATGCTGTTTTCAATATCTCAGATTAATGAGAACATTCTCTGTCTCCTCTCTTCAAACAGTCTGCACTGTACATATTAACTAGCAGAGGTCACTATGAATAGTTGACACAAATTCAGCACGGTGCTCTGAATATGGATCAGAATTTTGTAGCAAAATTTTGTGTAGTATTTCATTGAAAGGGGACCTTTCCTCTGATAAAGTATTTCAGTCAATATTTACATATTTGATGTGGAGTCCTGAATATTGATGATTAGAGTATTAATTACAATATCTTTGCTATTCATTTTCTGCTTAAGAGAGTTACTTTATGATAATTAGTGGTGAAATTATTAACAATATGGCTGTTGCAGTTTGAGAACTGCTAGAATTTGTAGAAGTGCTTTCATGAAGAAGAAAAATTTTGTTGTGTTCTGGGGGACCTACTCCCATTGCACAGGTCACAGGACCCCA
>VXBP01002098.1:63311-107725 GCA_013400115.1 Rhinopomastus cyanomelas | reverse complement strand
GTGAATGGAGGCTGCGCGGGCGAAGCTGTATTAAGACACCTAAAACTTCACCTAGAGATTCAAGTGCAGGGAACAGTAACTGTTGGTTCGTTCAAAGCTCTTCTAGATCTAGCACCCCCCAGCCCGGCACCATACCCTCCACCCCCTCCTTCTTGAAAATCCTTCTATTGTGCCAATCAAGCAGATGGTTTGCAGGAAATATAGCTTGGCCCCGGTGACCGAAACTAATTTTAACTAGCTTTCCAAGCCTGGCACGTTTGTTTTGCTCTTACAAAATAGCTAAAAAAACAGCTGGCAAGGGTGAATTAAATCCATTAAAGACACATTTATAAGAAATTATATTCACATAGGTTGCTTGAAACCCCCCTAAGAGGGGAGAGATGAGCGTATTGAGATGAAAATGTCCCCGAACACATTACCCTCCTTAACATCGCCTGAGAGTCTCAAAACATTTTACTAAATAGATTAACTTGACTATTGTTTCGCATCACATTTATCAGCTTCATTAAGTGAATAGCTGAACAAATATATTACGCATGCATGAAAAGCTCCTTTGGGGGCTGCCTTATTGTGTCCTCAGCCCTGACAGGTGGTTAACTGTGTTTCTCTCTCCTCTCCCCCCTCTCTCTCTCTGCGTGAAGAAAGAGGGATCTCTGATAGAGTGCACAGCCCAGACTTGGCAAAGGGACCTAAAGGAGAGAGTTACTTTCTTTTCCCTCGCCATTCATGCTAACCAGCCTAAGAGTGCACACAGCCTGAAATGTAACCAGATGATCTGATCATGTCAAAAGTAATTAACTTTAGTTTGGTCTCTGTGTCTTGCTTATGCTTTAGTAGCTCCTTCCAAGACTGTTTAATTTGCATTCTTTCTTACAAAAGTTTATTATTTTTGTCTACTTCACCCTTTTATCCTTTCCATAACCTCCACTTTTGCTTTTAAAAGAAAACAACCTGGGGCTGGACAGTCTCTCTTCTTTCTTCTCCACTGATCTGGCTAATAAAAACAATCACACAACCTCCCTAAACACAACCCTAAGGTTTCCATGTTTCAGAGACTAAGGATTTGCAAAAGGCAATACGGTCTTCTTCTTCTCATTGTCTTCATTTCATGATTTAACATGTTGGAAACCACCTGGGAATTGGGCCATAACTGTTCTGTTTCTCAGATGCTGGAGGCCAAGGTCCTGCATGTTCCAGGTGTGGTCTCTGCCCCAAGAGTTTGAGAGAAACTATGAGGATGGAGTGTGGAGAACAAGAGAACATGGGACTTTGCTGTTTATTTTCTCCAGTACTGACTTCTTCGTCTTACTCAAATAGGTAAGAAGAATGAAAAAATAATGTTGTCTTTCAAATTACATCTTAAGTTGACTTCTACCACCTCACTACAAACCAAAGCAGCAACTTGTTGCTTATGGTGGTGGCAATTTTCTCCGCTTATTGGTACTTCTAGGCAGAAGGTGGTTCTAAGTAGTGAGAGCTACTTTTGCACTCATAAAGCCCCAAGTCTGTTTCCCATTCTCCAGGCTATGACAGGATAGACAAACTTTCTTGGAGAAAAGAAGCCTCAGGAAACTCAGCAGGAGAATGCATGTGTCCTGAGGAGGATTTCAGGTGACAGTCTGTTGTCACCTTAAACTGTGAGTCTCTGAGTGCTCCCTCAGTGTCTGCTATGAGAGTGGATGCAGTCTCACAGTGGCTGCTCTCCAGCCCTCTGCCTGCTGGACCAGTGTGTAGGGACCTCTATCTCTCAGATAAAGAATAACTGAAACAGTACTTAACGACTGGGCAGGATTAAACCAGGACCTTCTCTTATTTCTCCCTTTTCCTAAAAGAGACAGACCATTACCTCTCAATCCCTTGATTTTACAATGCCAGTCAACTGCTACTGCTCACTCTAGAGGCTTAACCCTCTCTGGAAAGGTTTAAGAGAGATGCTGATGAGAGCTCAAGTACTTGGAAGCACTTTCTCCAGTGGAAAGTCTTCCCTAATGTGCTGGTGAATAGTAGCCAGAAAGACAGAAATGGATTGGGAGGCTCAGGTTGCTCATTCTAGGTAAAAATTCCTTCAGATGCTGTGATTTAGTGTAGGGAAAAGCTGTCATGGGGATTTCCAGGCAGGCAGTACAGACGTTTTAATTAATCACTCACCTGCAGAGTGGCATATCAGCCTTCTAGACAGGCATAGTGTCCCCCTTGGTGCCAATGCTTTGACCATGAAGGTATCAGCTTCTTGGCACAAATTCATTGTTGTAAGATTATTCCTGATTTGAAGGTGTCTTCAAAATTCAACATTTTCCTTTCTTTGAGTCCATTGTGAAGGTATTGAAAATTCTGTTGACAAGGATTAATCTTTTGTTGTGAGAAAAAGCTATGCAAAGAGGAAAGAAGAGAAACTCAAATGCTCTGTTACAGCTACCTAGCAGAGGTGCAGTAATGCTCTTCCAACTGAAATATGTGAATCTCTTAGAAAAAGGAGTAGTTTGTGAGCTCTGCAGGTTTTTTTCAATAACTGTATCATGATTCTTAAGCATTACACTGGTGTCCACTGCGGCAGATCAATGCTTCTGTTCCACACCAGGCTCTAATCACATCCGTATTAATGTCTATAAGTTGCTGGCAAACTGTGTTGCATCCATGGAGGAAAAGACTATGTGCGGGCTTCTTGGGAGAATCATAGAATTATTCCGGTTGGAAAAGAACATCAAGTCTAACCAATAACCCTACTCTACTTTACCAAGTTCACCACTAAATCAAATCTCTAAGCAGCACATCTAAATGATCTCTAAACACATCTAGGGAAGGTGACTCAATGCTCTAAGTGGGCAGCCTGTTCCAATCCTGACTACTCTTTTAGTAAAAAATTTTTCCTAGTGTCCAGCATAACCCTCCCCTGGTGCAGCTGGAGGCTGTTCTCTCCTGTTCTACCACTAATGACCCATGAGAAGAGACCAGCATCCACCTCTCTACAATGTCACTTTAGGAAGTTATAGAGGGTGATGAGGTGTCTCCTCATCCTTCTCTTCCTCATGCTAAACAAACTCAGTGCCCCCAGTTGCTTCTCATCAGACCTGTTGTCTAGACTCTTTCTTTCTGAGAAACAAGAGGGAAAAATAGAGCCTTCCTTGCTTTCCACCAGCCATGGGTTGGGACAGATCCATGGTTGAACACATTGCCCATTTACGCCTCCAGCTTTCTGAAAGAAAACGGAAATCTCTAGGACTAAGGAGAGTGCAAGCATGTAAAGAACATTGTAGAAAAGCTTTTCCCCATTCCTTTGGCCTGAGAATGTTGCTTTTTCTGTCAGGGCTGAAGTCAGGGGCAGAACTCATGCTAATTTCAATGCGGTGGGGTTAAGCCCTAGAAGAATTTGAATGTACTTATCTCTTTTCAGTATTTTGTCAGGAGTGTTTCGATACTGCAGAGGGAAATATCAAAGACAACTGAAGCTCAGAGTTAGACATCCAGGATGTTCAAATGGAATCTTCATAGTCAGTTCTTCTTAGGTTCTTTTGTCGTGCCTGTACAAATGAAAACTACTTCATGAAACCTGTGTTTTAGTGGTTGCAGTCACACTTCTAGCTCTCATCATGACATGAATGTTGGTTCTCTTTGTTTTCTTTCTCCCTGTTTTTCCTTTTCCATTCAAAGTGTAAGAGGGTGGAGAATATTAAATTTCGTGTCTCTAGAAAAGCCTTTAGCGGCACTGAATGGGACTTAGCAGAGTCAAAATTTGACTTGAGGAAATCTGTTAAGGTCAGGATGTCCTGGCACAGGTTATGACTCTTTCTGAGGAGCTGTACTCAGGCTGCCGCTCATCTGACACAGAAAGGTCAGGAGAAGGTTCATGTGGCTTTAAGCTACATCTGCATCCTCCAGATTCATGGATGTTCTGGGATAAGGGCTGCTTCTCCGGCATCTTTTAAATGGTTCTGGCTTGGGTCCTAAATGGCAGTCTTTATCAGACATTCCCTAATGGTATAATTGTCTGTCCTCCCTTTTTGCTAAAAATGTACTGATCCAACAGAAAATGAAAGTGACCAGAAGGAGATGTGTAGAGACAGGACTAAACTGCTGCATTGGGTCAGACGCTCTCTCCAGAGTCAGTTTAAGCAAAGAGCTGGACTTTGGCACTGGGACAGTTAATGTCCAGGCTTTTCCCTCTTACTGGGCTTACGGCAGGATGAGCTAGGCCAGTTTTCATTTGCTGCTGTCTGACAGCTGTGTGTACAGCAGGAGTCTCTGGAGTTGTGACAGGAAGGAGAGTGTCTTTTTGTTGTATTGTGCTATTTCTGCAGTGTCCTTTAACAAAAGAGAATGGTTTTTTGATCTCAGTTCTGATGCTTCAGTCCTAGTATTTTGAGAAGAAGGAAATAATCATGGGATTTACAAGGTCTACTGGCCTGAGCAGCAGTACCTGGGTGCCCTTATTTGAAAAAACAGGTTCATACGAGGGTTTCCATTGGGTTTCAGACCCCAGAGTAGAAAATGTGTCTGGTTGGACTGGACTGGGCTGAGATCAGGATTCCAGACCAGAGTAATTGTACTGTGGGCATATGGAGCAGGACTCTGAAACTGTAGCACTATTTCTAATAAGAATATATAGGCTTTGTAGGAAATCTTTAGGGAGAACCTTGTCTTGGCCTTTTTTCCATTTCCCATCCCATCTTTGTGAGTGTGAGCCTTTCGTTGCAGGAGCAGTAGCAGTGATGTTTCCTACCATACTGTGGCTTCTTTTCCTCCCAGTTCTAGTGTCCATGGGAAGCCAGTGCAGTGAACTTACTCTTTATGCAGGCAAAGCCACTCAAGTACACGACTAGACTGTTTGGCCACCACGAAAAACCCAGTATTCTTGGGCTGGGTACTTTACAGCTCTCATGTCAGAGATCTGGAATGTCCTCTGGAGCTAGGGCCACATGGCCATGAAGACTGTCTAGTCCTTCCTTCCCCAGTATGTGCTTAAGGCAAAAACTACATCTTAAGCTCAGTAGGTGAGACGTGTTTTCAGTGGTGCTGACCTGAAGAGCTGCCCTTCAGTCAAGGAGCTTTTGTTATGACCTACTGTGTGGAGCAGAGCACCAACGTGAAAAGTTATCAGCAGTCTCACATTTTCCAATAAAACTTCATTTAAACATGACAGCCAAGTAATTACTTGGAGCTTTTAAAGAATGTGCATTTTGTTTTCTTTCCCTCTTCATTTACATCCCAGAATGCACAGGACTCCCATTTTTAAGCAGATTTTAGCCATGACTAGAGAAGCTTAGTTATCAGTTATGGGCTATAAACAATGTGTATGTGGGAGGAGATGTTTTTCCAGATCTATTCAGCCCTGGCTTGCTAATCTAAATGTGTAGGTTTTCTGACACAGTGCTGCTTGCACAGAAGAGGCTTTTCTCACACCTGGTGGATTGTTTAGCCAAGATTTTAAAATGCATACAGTTTTCAAGAAATAAAAAAAAATCTCTTTAAAAACACAAGTTCCTGTGCAGGGCAAAAGAAAGAATTTAGTGGTTGTCAACACGAGTTTAGTATAAGGGGGCTGTGTAAAATGTGGGTTCACTTTACATTGACCTTTGGACATAGTAGCCCAAAACATTGTTTTACTTTTTACTTTAAGGATTAAGGAGAGTATGAAAGATAACAGATGTTGGTGACTACTAAATTGGGTCTGCGTGTTTGCATGTAGACACCAATGTGCAAATGGACACGATCCTCCTATACTTTGGGATGTTTTGTGTCAAAGCCTCAAGTGTTCTGCAGCTCTGAAAGGGCAGCTTTCAGTCACAGCCCCAGCAAAAGAGTATTTTTGTGCTGTTTAGTCCCTCAAATTCCTACAAACAAAATAAAGTACCTTGTCGAATAAGGGCCATTGAGCAGGGATGATGGGTTAAGAGTGGGGGTCCGAGGTGGCAGCGTGGGTGCTTGTTTATCAGGGAGGAGTTGTCAGTTGTTGGCTGCGCTGGTGAAAGGAGGGACGCTAGAGGCTGATGGCTGGGAGAGCATTGATGTGAGGTAACGGGGTAATCGGATTGAAAGTTAGCCATGGTATTTATGTCAGTTCACATTTCATCAAATGAATAATATGAGGTTGCTACCTAGCCCAGACCTTGGCCCGGGGCTTGGGTTATAAAGATTCTAAGGCCTCATTTGATTCAAATATAAATTAAGTCTCACTGGAGCGTTGGCTGATTAATCTATTTGCATAATAGTAGAAAAACTGCGGTGTGGTTACTTTTGCAGGGATTTGGACAAGAAAAGCTTTAAATTCATTTGAAAGAATATTGTGTGAGAAGTCAGGGAAGCAAAAGCACCTCTATAGGGCTCCCGAAACCATTTCTTTTTCTCCAGACCCTGATGGGCAAAACCGAAGGCTAAACTTGTTCGCATGGAAGTCTGACACTCTTCTGAAAGAAAATGGTGTTCTGGTGTTTAGTTACACTCACATTTTTTGTATTGATGTAAACAGGGTTGCTTTCAGCAGTTAGAACAATGGCATCCTTTATAATTTTCGATATTTAGTAAAAATGAAGCCTAGTTAAAAAAGCAAATTGTGTGGGTGGAATACATGTAAAACTGCAGCTAAGTGACATGGGGAGAAAAAGAACTGAGAAAACCAAATCCATTGGAAAGGTAAATGCTGTTTATGTGTAAGCCTGCTGGTAATTTGCTATAGGGGAATGAAAGCTCATGGTTCTGCTGGCCACATGCCTCTGAGCAGCGTGGTGAGGGAAAGAGGGCAAGTGGGTCTCGGTGCTGTCACTGAGCAGAAACTCCAAGAGACAAAGGGCTTTCCTGCCTCGCAGTTTTCACTTTTGGAGAAGACAACTGAAGCCACTCTTATAGACGACAATCTAAGGGGTGTGTCACACAAATGTGTTATTCTATCACATCCCACTTTTGCCTGAATTTGCAGCGAAAATACCATATAAAATGTATTGCCTGTATAAAACATAACATAGGGTTTGATTTGGGGTGTTTTAATTTTGTTTTCCTCACTATCCACATGACTGTTTTACTGCTTGGCAAAGGATCTCATATTTGCACGCAGATATCAAGACTGCTTTGTGAATCATGTTTGGGTCCATTGATTGTGTAAAGCAGTGAGCAGTTGCAAAAACATAATCCAAGTCCTTCTTTAACAGAAATCTGTGGATGTTTTGCCTGTGAGAAAAAAAAATCACTCCCTACCTAGGCAAACTGTAAACCTTCCGGCAAGGCTGTCAGCATGCAGCTATAGTGGGCCAGCGTGCACATGGTAGTGGGAACCTCCAGTTCCACATTCTCTTAGAGTTAGTTGAGTATCCATAGAAAAGTTAGGGTATTACTCGAACTCACTTGAGTTTTGCAGTGTCAACTAAGACAAAGACATTAGGGCTTTGCAGGGAACATGACCTGCTGCTGACTACCAAACGTTTCACTCTGAGTTAAATTGCTTCTCACATCAAGCCCAGAAATGGGAAACAGTAGATATACAATCTGACCTCTTCACTGACAGACTGAGAAACCTCACAGTGGCTGTACGCAGTCAAAGCTTTGAACGTAGATACGTGGGAAGAGTCAAATTGACGTTGTGGGTTACAGCTGTGCCAAAGTGAAGATATTTGCTGTATAAATTGTTCACATTCTAGGAAGAAAAACTGTACTTTGTAGATGATCTGGAATTGTGCTCACACACAGGAAATGGGGTTTTGTAGGAGTGTTACCAGCTGCACCAGAACTTTGCGTTTGTGCATGTCTCAGCCATGGACAGTTTGGGTCAGACCTTATGCTGAAGCTTCCTTGATGCCAGGAGTATTATGCTTGTGACTTAGTGGGACATTTCCAATCAGGGCTCTGCAGCCAGTTTGGCAGTTGCCTGTTGCTAAATGGTCAAAGTCTGGTTCTTCCTGCCTCATCCCCTTCTTGTTCCTGGCTGCACAAGCCCATGGGTCTCTACATCAGTACCGGTGCTATATTTCTCAAATTCTTAAATTCCTGCTTCTAGCATTTGGGTTTTCTCTTTTTCTTTTTTTCTTTTCCTTAGTGCAGCCCATCAATATCATGCCCCCGGTGTAATAATTATTTTGACTTGGGTTTCACACCGTTGATTGCTTTTCAGAGCTATTTGGGAAGGTTCCATAGTTGAATGCTGCCTTTTTTTTTTCTGGGTTGGGAATTAGGCAAAAGATCTTGACAAACTACCATTGAGAAGGGAAAGATGGTGGTCAAAACCTCTTACTTATGTGAAAAAACCCTACCATACAGTGTTTATATGCTCACTGCTGCAAGATCAGTGTCTGAAAGCACGAAACAAATTGATTCTAGCCATGGTCATAAAGCAGCTACACTGCAGTATTTTTGTGGTGAATTCTTGTGGAAGGAGAATGTCTGGGATCTGCAGAAGGTTGGGCCATACAAGCAAATGGCATGTCTGATTAACAGAATGTTGTTACAAGATAATAGTGACTCTGCTTTCTTGCTCTGGTATTTATGAAGAATAAACAAGACTAAAAAAAACCAAGACGTGCTTTCTGAACAGAAGCCCTCAATCTGTTGACAACTTTCTAGTCCAATTACTCCATGTCTTTTACACCCAATGATTGATGTAGGTCTTATCATTTTATCTGGGGGAAGCTGAGGACAAATGAAATGGAGCCTCTGTGCTTGTCTGTCTGACCTGGATAACACACCCATTAAAATTAACTCTGAGTACTTAAGATCAATACAAAGCCTTCTATTTACCTTGACGAAGTGGAAGGAAGTGCACCAAAGACAGTACAAGGCACCAAGGCTCCTGTGTCCTTTTCATGGTCCTATCCACAGAGAAAAATGATGTACATTAATTAATGTCACTGAGCTTCTCTCACCCCTTCAGTCGCGTCTGGCTGTGGTATTCATAGTGCTTCGAGAAGGTTTTTTTGAGACTTAAGAAATGGATCTACATCTTTTTTTCCATATTTTACCAGAAGTGTACATTACATTTCATGTGTTTGCAGATCCAAAGACAGCTTTATCTTTGCCTGCTTCTTGTTTCTCCATTTTACCTTTGGTATTTAGTATACAGTTTTTGCAGTTTGCTTCCAGTAACTCACATCATGCTAAGGAGAAGAAAAAAGCATTTTTTCCTGTTCCCTGCTGCAGTTTCAAAATTCTGAGAAAATATTATATATGACAACAATAGGGATGAAAAATAAAAGCAGCTAGGTGGACCCTGCTGATCTTTTGAAGTTCTTTTGTGGTTTTACTATACATCAGTCTGTCTAGGTTTCACAACTGAAGTTGCAAGTGTGTCAGACAAAGAGGTTGAGCTCTGCCTAGCAGATGTGGCTGCTGGAGGCTGGGAAGGCTGGGTCACTCTCCTCTCTTTTTTGACCACATGAGTCTATGGTTTCACTTGTGGCAGCTCTGGCACTTGTTTGACCTCTTTGTGAACTGACTTGGTTCACTAACTTAACAGGTAGTTAGTTCATCAAAGAAAGAAAAGCTATTTTTTTAGAACTGGGTTTTAGAATTAGTCATGCAATCACAGAATATTAGGGTTTGGAAAGGAACTTGAAAGGGTTCAAGCCCTCTACCAGGGCTGGATCACCTAGATTAGGTCACACGGGAAAGACTCCAGGTGGGTTTTGAAAGNAAAAAAAAAAAGGAAAAAAAGGAAAAAAACCACAACCCCAACCCACCCTCCCCAAACAGGCCGGGAGCGGGGCGGGGGTGTGGGTAGGGGCTGAAGGCTGCGTGTGTCCCGGGCCGGGGCTGGTAATCCGCATGAAATTGGAAGTCCCAGCACTCAAATCCGGACACCAAAGAGCTGCCCGGCCTGGCCTGGTCCGAGGAAAGCTTCGGGCACTCCAGCCCCCTCCACGTCCCCGCCGGCCTCGCAGACGGACGTCTCAATCACCGCACGGCTGTCCCATGCGGGACAATCACCACACCCCGATCNCCACAACCTCTCTGGGCAGCCTGTTCCAGTGTTCTCCCACCCAAAAAATATATATATGTCCAGCTAGGCACATACGTATTTTTAATTCAATTCCTCTTTTCTGGTTAAATTATGATGTGAGAGAGATGCATGTCAGGCCATCGAGAAGAAAGAGTCCCTCTCCAAAGTTATTTTGGGGTGTGGCTGACCTTCTTCAAACAGACACACTCGGTCTAGAATAAGTTTTAAAGGGACGGGTTTTGCACAATGTTTTTCTCTTTTTCTCATCCTTTACTCTTTTCTTCATGTCTTTCTATCCCAGAGCTGTTACAGAGTGACAGAGAGAGGGACGAAGGTGACTAACAAAGGGCCAGGTGGCCATTTCTGAACTGGAAAGCAGTGAGTACAGGCTGCATGAGAACCCAGTTTGTACACTGTACAAACCAAGGGCTAAGGCTGGGTAAGCAAACAGGTCAGCTTATGAAGCTATTGAAGAAAAAGCATCAGGCAGGCCCTCGTGCTTCATTCTGGAGCTTTTTGAATGTAGACACCATTACAACTGCTTCAGTACCAATCGTAATGCCAAGCTTGCCACTAAGTTTCTTCACTGGTCTCTGTCCACCCGTACCTATATATTTCACACTGTTTGTTGGTCAAACCTGCACTTGACATTTCTAGCACAGTCCACCACTGGCAAAACGGAAACAAGGAGCTTTTGGGTAAGTTAGATATACGACACACAGAGAAATGCTCTTCCTCTCAGAGCTGTAGAAAGTTGAACAGCAGAAGTAAATAACCAACAATGGGATACGCTCAGCATATTTATGTGAGCTTTGTGCTCTCAGATACACTTGGATGGCGGTGAATTGTCAGTGACTATATCAATCTGCCAAGTATGAATAGCTCTCAGAGAGCTTGAGCATTCTCAGGTTAAGGCTGCTAGAGATCATGCATGATATGGATATGACCTTATTCTGAGGGCATATAAATTAAATCATTCCTAAGCAAGGGCACCAGTTTGCTCAGCAATGTTCACATGGAAACATGAGGCATTTTGCAAACACAGATACCCTGGCATCTGCTGTCAGATTCAGCATCCTTCACTTAGTGTTTATGGTTTTTATTCTGTGATCATCACTGTGACTGACACAAACAGCTTTAGAGTTTTCACTAAATTGTCTTCATTTTACAGAGGATCTATTTTGGAGGAGAATTTGTATCATCTTATCTAAAATAATTAAGGATGTAGAAACTAGAAAAGAGTGTAAAGGTTGTACTGTTGACATACAAAGAGGAGGTTTTGGCAGTGATTTTTTTAATTGTCTTGTTGTAGTTTGAAAATTGCTAGCATTTTCAAATGTACAGCAGTTCTGCTTTCATGAAGAAGAAAAGAAAAGGAGTTGTTTTGTTTTGGAGGACCCCTCCCCCACAGGGGACTTGTCCTGGGGGAAGGTGTCACTGGTCCTGGACCTGCTCCGGATGTCCGTGTTGGGTTAGCCTATGAAAAAGAGTGCGGGCAGTTTGTTTTTAGAAAGTCAGGAAGAAGGAAGGGAGTAGTGAGGAAGAGAAGAAGCAGGAAGTATGTAGCCCGCTCGTGTGCGCTGCAGGCTCTCTTGGGCTGCGGCCTCTCAGCCGAGCGCCCCCTCCCCCCTGCCCCATCTGCTCTTGGGACGGTGGCGGGGAGGGGGAAGGTGCCCTCTCTTCCCCCCTGGAGCTGAGACAGGAGGAGAGAAGAGAGGAGAGGGCCTTGAGAATCCTCTCGGCCTACTGTGGAGTGTGGGTGTGGCCCTATTGATCCAGCGATGAATCTGCCTCCATTTTGGATCCCCCACGTGACTGGGGCTGAGCGATGAATCACTGCCATTTTGGAGAGACTGGTCAACGGGAAGAGAAGCTGTGTGTCATTTTCTGCCGCTGAGGAAGACTGGGGGTGCTTTAAGTTTGGGGGAGGACTCCTTCGTGTGCAGTTGGAAAGCCGAAGGACTTGAGAGTCCTTAAATCTTGGATCTGAAGGACAGAGACTGGAGTTTTGTTGTTGAGACACGTGCCGCCCGCACTGGGGTGCGATTGGGGCGTTAAGGGAGAGGGTGGTGGCACTCGTCTCCGGTTAGCATGCTTTTGTTGTTGCCCAGATCTCTGAGGTTGGAAGGACAGAGACTGGAGTTTTGTTGTTGAAATGCATGCCGCCCGCACTGGAGTGCGATTGGGGTGTTAAGGGAGAGAGTGGTGGCACTCGTCTCCGGTTAGCATGCTTTTGTTGTTGTCCAGATCTCTGACGTGACCCAAGGCCCAAACGATAGTGACTTCCCAGGGTATTTTCCTCAGATAGTGTAACGGCATATGTGACGCAGTTTCTAGGTTGAGTGCACCAACTTGCTGGGTTTTATTTGTTTTATTTTCCTGTTTTTATTCTTTTTCTTTTCTTTGTCTGTATACAGCTATTAGGTTAATAAACTTTTATACAGTATCCTAAGCTATTCATTGTCTGGCAAATTTGTCCGAGATGTCATCGAGACCTTACTGCAGAGAATGCGGGCAGTTCATTGATTTGAACCTGCTAAACCTGGTGGAGAAACCCCAACCCGCTACATGTCTCTAAGTGGGAGTCTAATTTCATAGGCATGGACTACAGATTATTTACTTAGTTATAGATAATTGAGTCCTAGGGGGATTCTAGGCTTCTCTGTTGAATCATGTGGTATAAACACGTGCTACTAATATTTTCCATCATTTCTTCGTGCCTTTTATGGCAGGTTGACAGCTGTTCATGACACCAGCTTTGGAACCTTAAGGAGCTCTGATCAATTCAAAGGTGCTTTTGATTACCTGCTCTGCTTTTAGTAAAGTAGCCACAGCTGATCCAATTCAATTCTCAGAGAAGTAGTTCAGAAAACAGCATGCAAACCTTTCTCTTCTGAGAGTAGTATCTCCTCTTAGTTCTTTTTCAGTGTTTTTTAATTCTCACTGACAAAAGCAAAGATCTATGTGCTTGTTATTGTCTCAGTATCTCCCATGCTGTACTTTCTGACAAGTAACAGAGTTGTGTTGCCAGCACATTCTGTGGAATCCTCCTGACAAACATCTAGTGGCGAGCACTTGAATCTATTTTCAGTAAAATGTTTTAGGTGCAGCTTTGTTTGCATCAGACTTGGTGCAGTTGAGCACTTTGGTATTTTTCCAGTAGTCTTCATGCTCATAATCACAGAATCATAGAATCATTAGGGATTGGAAGGGAACTCGAAAGATCATCTAGTCCAATCCGCCTGCAACAGCATGATCACCTAGACCAAGTCACACAGGAATACATCCAGGTGGGTCTTAAACATCTACAGTGAAGGAGGCTCCACACCCCCCCTGGGGAGCCTGTTCCAGTGCTCTGTCATCCACACTGTGAAGAAGTTCCTTCTCAGGTTGATGTGGAATCTTCTGTGTTCCAGCTTACAACCATTGCCCCTCATTCTATCACTACATGACACCGAGAACAGCCCGGCTCCATCCTCCTGACACCCACCCCTCAAATATTTATAGACATTGATGAGGTCACCTCTAAGTCTCCTCTTGTCCAAGCTCAAGAGACCCAGCTCCCTCAGCCTCTCCTCGTAAGGGAGGTGCTCCACCTCCTTCATCATCCTTGTTGCCCTACGCTGGACCCTTTCCAGAAGCTCCACATCTCTCTTGAATTGAGGGGCCCGGAACTGGACACAATACTCCAGATGTGGTCTCACCAGGGCAGAGTAGAGGGGGAGAAGAACCTCTCTTGATCTGCTAACCACCTCCCTTCTGATCCACCCCAGGATGCTGTTGGTTCAGCTTGCAGCCTTTCAACCTCATCTTGCAATTGTGCCGCCTAGTCAAGCAGATAATCTACCTGCTCGCACAGAATGCAGCCAGGAAGATGAGAGAAAACACTACATTCTTGACAGCCTGTTACCTGAACAACCTCATCTTGTTGGGGGACCTCTGTTTGGGTTCCCACCTCCATGTGCAGTTGTGACCAAAGCCTGGTCTTCCTTTGCTGCTGCGTTGTTAAATTTTTTTTTTTTTAGTCAGTCCTCCCTGTCAGATAGAAGCCTCTTGGTAAAACAGCCTGCAATCCGGGCTTGGTTCAGTTTTCCCGCAATCCACAGCCATCTCCGCCCCCCGTACGTCACCAGGCACGTAGCCATGTACACATGCAGCCCACGGTTCCTTGCACGAAAAGAGCAGAGCTAGACCTCACCACTCCCCCCTGTCTCCAAGAAGATAGATGAGATGGATGAAGATATGATTTGTAATTGAACTAGCTTGTGAGGATACGAAGCCCCAGAACGGTGTATTTGGGGAAAGAGATCTGAAGCTCCTTTCTTTGAGGCCCTGCCCTATTTTTCTGTTGCATTGTAGGGCTGGATTTGCTACTGTATGGGATACTTTCCTCAGGACATGTTGTGGTGCTTTTGCTAGGGCATCTCTCAACAAATCTAGCTCTGCTGAAACTATATCTTTCTTCCTAGAGAGCTGATAACCTGCGTGCATGACTAGGATTTGATTTACCTGTGGTGACCCATTACAATTGTTTCCTTCAAAACTCCCCAATCCATTAATTATCAACATCATTGTCAAGCCAAGATCTAAAAACCCTTTGTGAATAAACAGTAGTGTCTAAGGATATTTTTAATATTCAGGTTAATTAATCTATTTTACACAGTTAGGGACTTTTTGATATAGGACTGCAAATGAAAATAAACAGAATCACAACACACAGCTTAGTAACCTGGGACTGCTTCCATCAGCTGTTAAAAGTAGTTGTTGATTCTTAATGGTGCCTGGTGAATGGAGGATCTAGAAAAGAGATGGGATGGAAAGAGAAGCTAGAGTTTTCTTCCCAGGCTGAATAGAGAAACTTTCTGCTTGGTTCTTCGAGATTTGTCTGTCTGGTCCAGCTCATTGCCAAGCACAAGTTAGCTGATTTGCAGTTCAGCGGCTGTTCCTTTAACATATGAGGGGAGTTCAGCTTGTGCTGTTGACTCATTTTATAAAAACTCCCTGAAGTCTCAGTTGCTAGATATTCACAGAGCGCCTGACAAGGGGAACCATTACCTAACTGAGGCCTCCTGACTCCTCTTTCTTCCCCCCCCCCGCCATTTGTCTGTGCAATAGGAGTGAAAGGAGAGGTTATTTTAACTCCTTTGACTTCTGGTCTGTGGTTTGCTGAGTGTTTGACAGCAGCTCTTGACTGGCAGTGATATTTCTGTTTCTCACCCAGTGCTAACTGCACAGGGCTGTGAA
Source organism: Rhinopomastus cyanomelas (assembly GCA_013400115.1). NCBI lineage: Eukaryota > Metazoa > Chordata > Aves > Bucerotiformes > Rhinopomastidae > Rhinopomastus > Rhinopomastus cyanomelas. The sequence goes on along the minus strand of VXBP01002098.1, from coordinate 92,565 downwards.
GCTTCCAAACTCATCTAGAAGCAGTAGCCTCTGCTTAGCCTCATTTTTCAGGGAAATTCTTTGTTTCTTTGGTAAAATAACACGACAAAAATCCTGATCTGTAGTAATTAGTGTTCATGTTATTAAAAATATTTTATTGTTTTTAAAGGTATAATTTCTTCATGGCATTTTATTATCATTAGATAATAAAATAAAAATGAGAATTTACTGTTGTATAGAACAGTATTTGCTGCTGATCGAGTTTCGCATAAACCACACGGTCACCAGTAGAAACCGCAGTGTGGCTGATACTCCCGTTAGTGGATTGATTGATACTTACATTAGTGGATTCATTACAGTACAGCTGTGCTCTGCTGGCGTCTTCACGCTGTTGGGATTTCTCAAGCTAAATAACAAAAACTGTCCATACTGTTTATTTTCTGTTTATTTTCATGTTGCTGACAGTCACCTTTACTTTTGTGTTTTCCTGATAACAGAAGACACATTATCACTAGCAGTGCAAGAGCACCAGCTCACTGACCTTAGCGCTTGGCTTGCCAGAAACAAAACACACTGCTTGTACCACTGTTGTATTGTCCCACGTTGAAAGCAAACCTTGAAAGCTTCCAGTGAAAGGTGTCCCACGTAATACTGCATGTGTGTGTGGCACTTGTTGTGTATCTGTTATAAATAACGCATGATGATCAAATGCAAAAGGAAATGTAATGGCTTTGCACTAAGAGCAATCAGTGAAGCAGAATCAGTGAAGTTATGAGGGAGTTTGGTTTAGTTAATATTTTAAAATATTATTTTTAGTAGTCTTTAATGCATGAAAGGCCATAATGCTGCTGGTCAGTACGGCACAGACCTCTGGACAAATTGGCTGTTAGGACCTTTTGAACTCTGCCCTGCAAAACCATCCTCTGAAAATAGGTGAGCCACTGTTCCAGATAGGGAAACACTAAATCTAAAGCCTTGCTTGGCCAGTGATCTCCCATTACTGCTGGTGAATAGGAGGTGCTATTTCCAAACCCTTAGTTGCCCTCTCACGTAAAAGAAAGCGCGCAAGGATGCATTAATTAATTAAGCACCATTTCCTTTTCCATACCCAAGGAAGACAGGCATTTTTCTATCCTTTTAGGGCAACCAGCTAGTATAATTTAACTATGTGAGCCAGCAAAAGAACAAACTGCCAAGACAGAACCCTGAGATGCTTTCCTTTCATTTTCCCATCTCTCATTAATTGCTCATATCTGTGAGGAAAGCGAGCCCAAGCCTGAGCTTTGCACAAAACTCATCCAAGAGTGAAGAGGGCAAGGCGAGCACTGAGCCTTTCCAGCTGCCCTGAAGTGAATGGCTTTCTGCGGGCTGTGAATGCTGCCTGTCTCTCCCCACACAATGTAGGTGTTACTGCTCATAAGGGGAGAAAAACAAAACAGGGGTTGCTCGAAGGGTAAAGAAGGCTGTACTGGGCTGGGGGGGGAAGTGTATTCTTGCTGAAGGGGAAATCATGCTGCCTTCATTTCTGAGTGTTAGAGGTGAGACACGATGATGCTCTCAGAGGCTGGAGGGGCTTGGAAAGAAATGTTCTGCTCAGAGTAAAAGGGAATCAAAGGTGGTTTTGCAGTGAAATAGCAAAAAATCCTTCCCCAAACCCCAAAAGATGGAGCAGCAGGTCTGAAGATACAACCTCCTCTGGGCATGTTTTCATGATGGGTTTCTTCTGGCTTTCTGCACCTACACATGCTGTTAATGTCTCTGCACGTGGCCTGGCAATCAGATAATGAAACCATAGCCTTTGCCATTTTCCTTCAGTTATAACATCAAAGATGAAGTCCAGCTATTGGTGACATTTTGTAAGCAACTTCTGCTTACGTGGAGAAGAGAACAATCGACAGAATAGCAATGCTCTTGCGCTTCCTGACAGCACCTGTGTCTATGCACCTGTATGTGTGAGGGAGATCTCGTTTGGTCTGGAGAGAGGTTGGGATGCAGAGGATATGACACAGTATGGCTTTTCTGTCTTCATCTTCTAGGGTTACCACATCTGGTCTCTCTTCTTTTGCCATATTTGTTTCTCCCTGCTCATCTTCACAATGAACGTGCACCTTTGCAAGTGTGAGAGACGGACAGGGTGAGATGGGATGCCTGCACTTTCAGCTCTGATCTTGTTCAGTTTGCATTTAGACCTTCCACTGAAGGCCTTCTGCATTCGTTACTTTTGCTTGGATCAGACCTTTACTCCTCTATCAGCACAAAGGGGTTAGGTGCAGGGCTTTCTATGGCAAAAAGCCCTCGCTGGGACTGAGCAAAACCTCAGCTTTTTCAGGAGCAGGGCCGCACAAAAGATTTAAGGGGGGAAATTGTTAAAAGGGAAGCCCTTTTCTCTTTGGATTGAATGCAGTGGGGAGATTAAAACTTTCATTTGAGATTTTGCTGTATTCATAGTAGTGAGGCCATGAATAGGTCTAAGTCAGAGCCCACAGTGGTTGTGGTGTGCCCTTTTATTCTCTGGCACATCTTCAGACACAGGTTGTTTTGCACTTGAAAGAGGTGAAAGAGGGGAATGTGGGATTTTGACAGCTGATATTGGCCTCCAAGCTCTTGATGGGGATTTTCTAATTAACCCCAAGGGCTCATCAGGTGGTCAAACTGGAATGATTTCTGTCAGAAAGGGCAAAAAGTTGGAATTCTCTGTCTTTTTTTTTTTTTTTAAAATACACTGGAGATGGTTTTTAATGTCATGTATAAGATGAAAGCAATTATGAGGAGGAGTTTGGAAAGTTTTAGGAGCAGAATGCCCTTAAAGCTCAAAATTTCGAGAGAAACTTCCTTGCTTTTGAAGTGGTCTTGGACTTTATATATTAATAATGCTGCTGCTAATGTAAACTGATGTCTTTTGATCCCAATGTACTTCCCTCAGATCTGTAACACTGGGCCAGTCTGAAGTGATGAGCTCTCAACCAGTCCTCTCCAACTTTGGGAACTGGAGGCAGTGAATACTAACAAATCAGCTACAGGCAGGGTCTGTACTGCATGTATGCAGCTGGGAATGTTTATTAGGACATTAGCAGTTGCAGTGCAAAAAGACCGGGCTAGAAGTGTCCAAGACAATTGTAGTGCACTTTTTTCTCTTTGGGGTATTTGAGAGCTGTAAAGAGAAAACAGCAGAGAAGAGGAATGGAGAAAGAAGCAGAAGGAACATAAAGGAGGGTGGAAAGAATCTTACTGAATAAATTAATGTAGAAATCATTAAAAATCTAACAGAAACACAAGATATATCCCTCGATTCCTCTGCATCTCCATGGCAAACCACATTTTTTCTTGCACCTCAGAACCAAGGGCAGGAAGTTGCGATGGTTTCTCCTAGTCATGGCAAAGGTCCTATGGAATACCTCTGCTTTTTCTGTTACCCTGTCAAACCAGAAGTCTGCCTCAGCCACTTATCCAGATCAGTCAAGTGCAAATTTCATGTGATTTGAAATGGAGTTGAAAGTAGCACTCTGGGCCAGCCTCAGGTAGTAACACAGATAGACCACAGAGAGGAGTAAGGTAACGAAGCTGAATAGACAGATAGTAAACTGACGAGAGCGCTGCTAGCAAAGGGTAGCCATTGCAGACAGAAAACAACATTTAAGGATTTTGGAACCAGACCAAGTACTTCAAAACATAACTTAAAACCAGGCAAAACTTGCTTTTGCTCATATGTGGCCACAAGATATTTGATAAAGGTTCAAAAATAATTTGTTACTGGTTTTCTTGGAATTCAATGAATTCTCTGTTGAGAGACCTGAGGAAGAAGCTGTGGAAACTCAGTTGTTCATAGTTTCATCTAATGCTTGGAGGCAATAGAGGCACACCTTAGTGTCCATAAAGAACATATACCCTGGCCTCTGCTTTTACAGAACCACAGTTATTCCAGCATGATGGGTGAGGCTGCAAACTGAAAGCCTTCCACACAGGATGAGAACAATCATATTTGGCTTTTGGGGCCCAAGATCACTTTGTAAAACTATGTGGGGCTAGCACTTGGCAACTAAAATAGATCCTAAATAACTGCAAGAAATTATATGTGAAATCCAAAACTAAACTCAGAAAGAGCCCTTTGGAGAGTACAGTTTCTCTAATAACTTATGCTAACGAGAGATGGGCACCCAGTGGAGATGTTAGGCAGGCATTCTCCAAAAATTACTTAACAGTTTTAAGAATCGGAATGAACTTGGGTCAGGAGTTTCATGCTCTGCTTAGCCAAGGATTATTCTAGAAATCCTGATGAGATACAGACATTTATCCATCTTCAGTGTAGTTAAATCACGATTATTTCTTCTTGCCTAACACATGCTGGAAGTCGACTGATTTTTGTTTCCCAGTCTCAATCAGCATTGCAGTGTGGTTGAAGAAGACATTCATCTTGCTGACAATTCTTGTTTCAGCTGTTGCTGTGACAAATTGGTTTTGCTATCGTTCAGCAGATATGGTGCCGAGTTGCTGGCAGTGACTACTGTATGGCGGAGGTTGCTCATAACAGATTTTAAATTGTTTTTTGAGGACAGCTTTAAATCAGAACCAAAATGAGTGCTATCAAGCACCGTCACCACAGGTGACTTTAAGCAGAGAGAGCTACTGCTAGAGAGACAAATGTGAGGTGGTTCTCAGTTCTCATGAACCTACAAATCTGCCCTGTTTTTCTAAGCAGTGTTGTGCACAGTAATTTTTTCCCAAAACAGGTAAGAAAGGGATGTTTCCTCTTGTGGGGAAGAATTTGGCTCCTGAAACACAATGCTGCTCCTGCTGACTATCAACAAAGCACACTGTTTGGGAACTAGCCTCTGTATTTGAGGACCAGCCCAGTGCTCGCTTCAGAATGTGAGATTAAATTTCCTATGTTTTGGCAGTGGTGGAGAAAATAATTCTACCATGCTGCTGCTCTGTGATATTAGAGACATTCTCATGCTCACTGTAAACTCACCAGTTTTGTTCTCATGCTTAAGATGGAAAGACTTTGGCTGTGCTTCAAATATTTTCTTAGGTTAGGATTCTCATCTTGAACCAATGAGGGCTTGCCATGGCACTCCATGTTTGTGTTTGCTTTCTGGCTGCTGATGACCCCTGGTTCTGCAGTATGCTCTTCCTCCAACTGAACTACCTTGTCACTCTTGGTAGACAAGTCTGGCTTTAATTGGTAATCTATGAGGTAAAACACCCATCAATTCACAGAATAACAGCATGGACTCAAAAGAGAAGGCTTGTCTTCTAGGGCCGAGTGGTTACATGTTCTCTTTCACCTCCCAGCGAGTTTGGATAAAGCCACGGACTTGTGATTCTGAATACTTGACTATGTCATGGCCTGCCAATTAACAAGATTAATTTCCCCCCCAAAAAAACTTGTCAACTGTTTTTGAAACAAACTGGGAAGAACTGGGACACTTTCCTATTATTGTTTCCATCCTTCTAGACCAAAGAGGCTTCCTACACTTTACTGTCCACAGGCATCTGTTGTGTGTCTTCTCAGGCATTTTCAGAAGTAAGCCCACTAAGAAATGACAAACTTTATAGGAAGAAACCTTTAAAAGGGAATTTTGAAGTCAAAACTATTTAAGTCTGCTGTGTTTTTCAAGTTTTAAGTAACGATGGAATCAAAACGCACATGATGTTCGCCAGTGGTTTAAAGGGTAGAAGCTGTAATAGTGCTTGAGTAATGGCATGCAGGTTTTCTTCATAATGCAGTAGCTTTGTGGGGGAATACAATTTAGTGCACTTTCATACCCCTTTTCTACGTGCGCTTTTTGTTGGTAAGTGCCACGCAGCTTGAGAGGACTGTGTGCCTGTCTGTGAACAGTGCTTGCTTATTTTGTGCATACAGAGAGAAATGCAACAACATCTGCTCCACAAACAGTCAGGGGAAAATAGTTTCAATACATTCTCACGTCACAAGACAGATGGAGAACGGTTTTTGTCCAGTTCTAAGTTAAGGGTTTTTTGCTACTTCTTTTTCTGGCATTCTGTCAGTTTCTAGCAATTATTAGTCTTCCTGAATTAAATGTCTCTCAATAAGAACTAAAACCATCCACAAATTAAACAGCTTTGTTTTCTTTTTCTTCTGAGCGCTTCTTGTTGCTGAGACTCAGTTTAATTTTACTCTTGAATCCAGTATCTATGCCTCATGTATATTAAGTGTTCTTCCTTTTGATTATAAAAGCTTATCCACACTTCCTAGCTTAATCACTGAACCACCAGGAGATTAAAGCTCATCTCTAGAGTATTTAGTAAGCCAGCTAATTGTGGGTAAAATCAGTGGGCATTAAAGTAAGCTCTGCAGCTTGGAGGGCTTGGGCTTGAATGGTCTGGGACAAGGGACAGTGGCATACACATCCTGACCATACATCCTAGTGGTTTTGGCTGCTATGGGCAGTCATCATTTACTGGTTATACCCTTACAGTCCAGAGGTTCTTCTGACAGTATCGGGGTATCCAGTCTGACAGCACTTTCAGCGACTTCATACTTGTAGAGTGAAGAGGAACCTTAGTTAAGAATTTGTGGGTCTTCTCATAGACTTGATCCAAGGAAAATAATTTACAGCAGTAAGAGAAGCCTTTAAGTTTTCCTACTGAGATACAGCAGTGGGGCAAACACACAAAACATACACAAGTGTGTTTAATGTGTTAATGTTTCATGTGTTATTTTAGGAACAACAGTGCTTTGTATGTACATGTGTGGAAATAGATGAGGGCTGGGCTGGGGAGAGATGCTCAGGAAACACATGGTCCAGAGAGGGAGATCTTCCCTCACTGTGAGCAGAGCAGGTTAGTCATGCTTTGCTGGTGCTTCATCTGTGCTGGGAAGATGAGGCTAGAGAGGACTCTGAAGGTCTAAACAGTTCATCTGGCCTTCAACTTCTTTTCCTTGTCCTCCCAGCACCAGGAAAGACTGGCAGGCAGCAGCGTAAGGTTCAACTATTACATGAGAGCTTGCAGGCTGGGCACTGAATATGGTTGGTTGGGGCAAGGAGCTTTCATGTCACGTCCTCCTTATGTGACACTGGACTTCATAACGTTTAGGACTTGAAATGCGTGCGGGTGTTGGTAGAATTAACAGAATAGAAACGCTTGCTATAGTGGATCACTCTTGTGGGTCGAAAGCCGGTCTTAAACTTCGGAAAGAACGCTTACAATCCCGGAGCAGTCCTAGGCTGGCTGAGGTGGTTCTGGCTTTTTCATCAAAGCAACCACGAGAGGGCGACACGAGCACGAGCACAGCACAGCGACCACGGGCAGGGACGGACCGCTGGCCAGCAACAGGCTTTGGGATCCCTGCAGCCCTCAGGTCGTGCGCGGGGAGGAATCCGGCAGCATTTGCTTTGCGCTGTGTGGAGCACTGGCTGAGGTAACACATTACCTGGCAAAGTTTCGCTCCTGCTTTTTCTACATGCAAAGATTTTGTTAAGACACACAGAGCTTCCCTCCCTGCCCGCCCAGAGCAGCTGCCGGGGTGGGAGCTGTACGGGTGGGACTTCCTTGGCCAAAAGCAACCTTTGAAGGATGATGGCCAATGGAGTTAAATCCGGTTGGAGACCGGACACGACTGGTGTCCCCCAGGGCTCAGTGCTGGGGCCACTCCCGTTCAACATCTTTATCAATGATCTTGATGAGGCGATTGAATGCTCCTTCAATTTGCAGACGACACCAAGTTGGGAGGGAGTGTCGATATGCTGTAGGGTAGTAAGGCTCTACAGAGGGACCTGGACAGACTGCATCAATGGGCTGAGGATAACTGTCTGCATTTCAATAGAGCAAAGTGTCGGGTACTGCCCTTTGGTCACAACAATCCCCTGCAGCGCTACCGGTGGGGGGCAGTGCGGCTGGAAAGCAGTCTGGCACAAAAGGGCCTGGGGGTTCTGACAGGTGGCTGAACAGGAGCTAGCAGGGTGCCCAGGTGGCCAAGGCAAATGGCATCTTGGCCTGGATTAGAAACTGTCTGTCCAGCAGGAGTAGGGAGGTGATTGTCCCCCTGTACTCAGCAATGGTGAGGCTGCACCTTGAGTACTGGGTCCAGTTTTGGGCACCTCAGTCACAAGGGAGACATTGAGGTGCTGGAGCGAGTGCAGACGAGGGCAACAAAGCTGGGGAATGGCCTAGAGTATAAATTTGATGAGGAGAGATTGAGAGTTGGGGCTGTTTAATTTGAGAAAGAGGAGGCTAGGGGGAGACCTCATTGGGGTCTCCCCAATGTTGTAGGGGGAGACCTACAACTATTTGAAAGGACACTGTACAGATGTTCTTATAAGTAATTAGTGACAGAACCAGAAGGAAGGGTTTCAAGCTCCAACAAGGGAGGGTTACACTGGACATCAGGAAAAAATTCTTCATTAAGAGAATGGTCAGGCACTGTAACGGCCTGTCCAGGGTGGTAGCTGAGACCCCATCCTTGGACGTGTTTGAAAGTCACTTAGATATAGTGTTAGGGGATCTGGTTTAGATCTGAACTTGTAGAGTAGAATTGATGGTTGGACTCAATGATTCCAACGGTCTTCCCCAGCCTTGAATGAGTCTATGATTCTATGACTTTGTGACCTGGAATGGTGTTGCTACTTCTCCCAGGTTCATGGCAGACCTTGAGATATGAGGTATCTCTGCTTCAGAAGATGTCTATAAATATATGAGAATCCCAGCTTTAAGAAAATACTCCTGGTCTTCTGACCCATGGAGAAAACCATTATGGGGCAGCTTTTAACTAAAAAGTAAACAAAAAGGTTGTATGATTTTAAGAGTGGTAGTATGAAGGCAACTGTCAGAAAATGAGCCCTGTTTGCTTGGCTAGGAAGTTCAGGAATATACACCCAGCGAGGAGACCTTGGGATGTGTCAGATTCTGCTGGCTGATGCTGGAGAGCAGATGCAGGCCAAGCAGCTTGTGTGGCAGGGCCTAATACACTTAGACTGAACAAGGAGCTCTGTGACTAGCTAGGTGCTACCGGACTGTAGGTTTTCCTGCAGCAAGCTGAACCCAGAGGGTGATATATAGTTGTGCACTTCATCTCAGATTAATGAATATGGCCTTGAGCTCTAGAGACTGAAAGTCTTGCTTTCAAATCCCAAAGACAGGGTGTTCATTATGATTCTTTGCAGCTGTTCTCTTACAGAATCATAGAATCATAGAATCATTACAGATTGGAAGGGACCTCGAAAGATCATCTAGTCCAATCCGCCTGCAACAGCAGGATCACCTAAACCAAGTCACACAGGAACACATCCAGGCGGGCCTTGAATATCTCCAGTGAGGGAGACTCCACAACCCCATTGGGCAGCCTGTTCCAGTGCTCCGTCACCTTCACTGTGAAGAAGTTCCTTCTCAGGTTGATGTGGAACCTCCTATGTTCCAGCTTACAACCATTGTCCCTCGTCCTATCACTACATGACACCGAGAACAGCCCAGGTCCATCCTTCTGACACCCACCCCTCACATATTTATAGATATTAATGAGGTCACCCCTCAGTCTTCTCTTCTCCAAGCTAAAGAGACCCAGCTCCCTCAGCCTCTCCTCGTAAGGGAGGTGCTCCACCTCTTTTATCATCTTCATTGCCCTACGCTGAACTCTCTCCAGCAGCTCCACATCCCTCTTGAACTGAGGAGCCCAGAACTGGACACAATACTCCAGGTGTGGTCTCACCAGGGCAGAGTAGAGGGGGAGAAGAACCTCTCTTGATCTGCTAACCACCCCTCTTCTAATCCACCCCAGGATGCTGTTGGCCCTCTTGGCCACAAGAGCACATTGCTGGCTCATAGTCACCCTGCTGTCCATCAGGACCCCCAGGTCCCTTTCCCCTACACTATACTCCAACAGGTCAGTCCCCAGGTTATACTGGTACCTAGGGTTGTTCTTGCCCAGATGTAAGACTTACTCTTGTTATAGGTCATTAAATTTTTCTCAGCCCAGTTCTCCAGCCTGTCCAATAAATATAGAGTGCACCCTTAACAGAAAGGGTAATTTAAGAAAGGGAAGAGGAAAGAACAGATTTTTTCCTGGGGTACCCTTGGAGGAGTAGGTCTTGTCTATGTGCGTATCAGAAATTAGTGAGGAGGGTATCTTTCTAGGAAATCAATCCCGTTCTTGAAGGGACAGTATTTCTTTTCATGACTATATGCTCTAGATCACTTGTCTGTCCTGGAAGGAGCTGTTAAAGGCCGGAAGGTGACAGAGCTTAAGGGCTTTGGTCTTTATCAGGTGCTGCTCCCAGGATGAGTACATGGCAGCAGGGAGCAGCTAACGCATATACTTGCACACAAATGCAGTGCATGTGAGGAAGAGGTCCTGATGGTGCTCCAGAAGAGCTGGGCCTGAGGAGGTGACACTCGTGGACTTTAAACTGGAGTGTTTACTTGTATTAATTCTTTCCAATTGGCTTTTTTGTTTCATTTAATCTTGGTTTTGTGCTTAGTTTTCCAGTTTTAACTGGAATCCTAACCCTTAAGATAATTTTCTCTACTGAGGAATATGGCAGCAGCATTTCTGAAGCAAATCCTAATTCATTCAGGAATTGACTAAGGTGATGTTGTATGACCTTTGGGCTTTTTGTGTGTGTTTGTTTATTCATCTGGCCACAGTGTTGGAACAATATGTGTGGAAAACTACGCTGTAGTTGCAGGTCCAGGGTTGGACTCAGTAAGGACTACCCAGGTGAAAGGATTGGAAGGCTTCCAGATGGCCTCTGCCTAGGCTCTGGGGAACTCTGGAAGAGGGTTATCCCATTTTCCATACTGTTTTTCCCTTGTTTTTAGCAGAAATAGGCCCAGCTCAGCTGTTTTTCACTTTAGTAGAGCCTTGCCTATGCTGTCTTGTGTCAAGTTGAAAGGTGCACCTCAACTCAACATTGAAAGCATTAATGAACTTTTAATATACGGCCTTTTCATATCTTAATTATTGGCGTGACTATTTCCGTTTGACCTTTCTCTCTGGGCATCTACCAGCTGTATTCATGCCAAGAGAAGTTTTGCACAGAGGGAGGAAAAAATGTTCACCTGTTCAAAAAAGCTGCCACCAGGACACAGATACAAACAGAGATTCTTTCCTTCATCACCGTATTATTTTCCTGAACACACTGTAATTTCATCAATTTTCCATGCTGATGGTCATGAATGCTTGACATTACCATGTCTTTGTGTTAACAAAAAAGAAATTTCATGGCTTAATATTGCACTAGAAGAATAAGGAGAGCGTGAAAAGCCAGCCAAATTACGGGGTTTCCTTTGTTCCGAAGCAACATGGTCTTGTGGAGGTGTTTGTGTATTATGTTCTGGGTTGGTTTAGTTCTATTTTGTAATAAACCAGAACTCATACACGTTTCTTCTGTTTTAACTGCTTTCTGGTTTGCATCTAGTGGTGGTTTATTAGATTTTGGGGTGTTAGTATCAGGTGTGAACACAGTATTTAAAGCTTTGTGGATTTTGGTGGCACATGTGCATAGCCCAATATTTACAGCTCTAAATATATCTGGGTTCCAGTTTTATTTCAGTACATTGCCTGGACCATTTACAAATATGATCCTAAGGAACAGACTGGTAGGTTACGATGGATAGAATCATTGAATTATAGAATCATTAGGGATCGGACATCCTTTACTCTAAGATGTGGTTTCATGCATCAGACAGATGTGGCCATGATCCAAATTCTAAATAAGTAATGGGGTGTTTCTGAGTGACCTTATAAAATGTTTTGCTCCTTAAAGTTAGAGGTTTTCTTTGCTGGTGTCTGGTTCAGAGGGGGTGATGGTTCTATCACCCTTGCCACTGTACTTCCTGGTGCCTCTGTGAAGGCAGAATATTACAGTTTAATGTGTTCATCGAAATCTGTAGCCTGGCTGGCTGACATGTGCAGTAAACTGAGCCAGGTATGAAGAGTTTTTCTGTTCATACAGATGCTGTGGAAGCCATGGTAGAGCCTATGAAGCTCTGTTTGCCAGTGCAGATTTGCAGGCAAAGTTGCTTTCACAAACCACCTGACTTCTTTGCGTCCAAGAATGGCCAAGGAGAATCAAGACCTGAGTAAATGCTTTTAAGAGTGTGTTAAAGATTTTGTTTCTAAATGCTGGTTTGTCCTACAGGTTTAATGTCTGATACATCCTTCAGTTATGAGAAACAATTTAAAATAAATCAGACAAGTTTAAGACGGGGAGTCGGGAGGTGCAATTGTAGAGTTTTCAAGTTCCAGCTCGTGCCGTAGCTGCTGCACAAGTGTCCTCGTTTGCAGTGTTCCATCAACTTAACAGGATGAACCCATGGGGATGGTGCATGTTCCTAGAAGAAATTGTATTTAGTTAATGCGTTCAAGTTTCATCTGTAAAATGATTTTAACTTTTAACAGAATTTGAGACCCGTTCCTCATTATCAGCTTTGTCATCTTTGTTTCCTTTTCCTTTCCTCTTTATGCATTATCTCTGCACTTCAAGAATGTTCAAAATACCAGAGCTGCAGAGGATGGCTCACTGCTGCCAAGGGACTAGATCAGTCCTTTATCTCCTGATACATAGAATTACCTCAGCAGTGCTCAAGAAACATAAAGTTGTGCGATTTTTGGGGTTTTGAGGTTATTGTTGTTTTTAAATAACTTAGTGAGTTGTGTTAATTTCTTCCCTTCCCCAAGAAGCACTGAGATAAAAGAAGTCCACTAAAAAGTATCAGAACCCCCTAAATCTGGATTGATTTCAACTTGAAGATTCTTATCAGGCTTTTCAGGGTTTCCTATTCTGTGACTTTTAATATGGGACAGTTGTTTAAAAATGTAATAAATTTAATTAATTTTATGAGATTAACTTGAAAAAAACCCCATAAACCTCAATGCCACCAAAAAAGCCCAAAGCCTGCAAACAAAGTGGACCAAAATGGTTAATCCGACTGCAATACAAATAAAGGAGCCTGTCCTAATTGCTTGGAACAGATATGATTATTATAAGGCGATACTGTGATTTGGGGAGAAGGGAGAAAACCTAGAATAATTGTCTCAGATTCACTGTGTTTCCTGGACAGAGGGCTCAGAAGCATGTTAATTACACTGCTTGCACTGTGTTTTGTCACAACTCAGCCTTCAGCATGGAGCCAACTTACTGTTGCCTCCAAAATCATAATGATGGAATGGGGTGCTCCCTAGGGAAAATCATCCCTCTGTTTTCTAGTAGTGCTCTACCCCAGTCTGAAGGCCGTTGTTGCTAAAAGCAAGTACTAAGGACTTTACAGAAGTAAATGTTTGCAGAATTGAGCAGTCTCTCAGACTCAAATTTTCACAACAGGCTCCCACCTTACTAACAACTCCACTTAGTACCAGGGCACAGTCACCCAGGTAGGGGTTTTCAGGGCATAACTACTGCTTTCCTTATTTGCACAGGCTGTAGCATGTTGTAGATGCTACAATAAGATGTTTATTCTTCCTTTGACTGCAGGATGCAGTGAGTCGTGTGAGTGATATTATGATAATTGACCATAATATTATTATTCTCTCAATTATAATGAGACCACATACAGAGACGCAAAACCCATCTTGGGTTTTAAAGAGTACTGATATACACTTTAAGAAAGCAGAAGATGGGTAGATACAGACTTGGATGCTGGTTCTGCTGTGGTAAAAATAGTGTCTCGGTGATTTTTGTTTTAGCAACAATTAGAACAATGTCAAGTCTCTTAAATTTAGATGTGGGAGCCTGTCTCTGTATTTACAAGCACAGCCAGCACGAAGGGGAATAGTCTGTGTTGTGACACTGCTAGGGAAAAACAGAAGCGATTTGCACTCATCTGCTAGTACTTCCTAATGATTCATTAGCATCTGGCAATTATTGTGGCCTGATGTGCGTGTTGTGCCCACAGAAATCATATTGGCAGGACTGAGCTGTCTGGAATCATAGCTGCAAAGTTCAATTTTGTATGTTGACATGAAATTAGCTCGGTCTATGGCTAGAAAATGATGTGACTGAGATGGAGGCTCACTGCATAATTAGTTAAGCAATATTTAATCTGTGGCTCTTACCAAGCTGCAGGACAGGCGTATCTGTTGTAATTATATTTTACATCAGTAATGTGACACATTAACGAAATGTGTCTCTACAGCAGCACTAGGATACATTTCATTAATGCAGACCACTTTTGTTGTACGCTTTACATTTGGAAACAGATTTAAGTATTAAGTGGCTAATGTCTGCAGCCAGGGAATCCTTTCCAAGTTTGTAACACTGACCAGAACAGACCGCATTACACTCTCCAAATGGTGCATTTTTGCATTTGAATGTCTGAATTATCCTGGTTTCTTAGAGACGACCACAACACCAACATCTTAAATCCTCAAAATATTGTCCGCCTCATTGAATGCTTCTGATCTAAGCATATGTGTAATTATTCTGTAATTCTCCCCAAAATGCGATTCCTTGGAAATGCATACTAGGTTTCCCCTATTGTAGCTGCAATGACTATTTCTTTGTGCCTGCTTCTTTAAATACGGTCACAAGGAAGTCTGTGTGCCTTGGTGCACCGCATGTGTAATGATGATTTTCTTTTTCCTCCGCCCCCCCCAGTGCGCCTATCAGGAGGAAAAAAAACCCCACAAAAACCTGCTTCATTTGTTTCAGCGCACAGAGCGAGGTCACAGAAAGACCATTTAAGATAGTATACGTACAACAGTAATCTTTCTGGCAAGAAATGGGCCTAATGCCATGTACAATGGGCTTAGAGTTAGACAAGTATACAAAACTAGAATTTGCAAGAGTTACCAAACCTGGCTCTGGCAAAGCATGCATGTGCACACTTTGGAAGAGGGCAAAGGGGAATCCCATGTGCCTTAAGCAGATTTGACACACATCATGCAACTGTGAAGGTGGTTTTTCGGAAATTGCTGGTAGCACTAAATATAGGGGCTCTTACACTACAATTCCTACTTGTCTGCAGGGAAAGCTGATTTATTGAGTTTAAAAATCTCGTTGTATCCAATAATGCAAAGAAAACTGTTACGCGTCTTTTCCTGAACTCTTAATTGGTCAGCCTGTTGTTCCCCAGGACACTCAGATCCTTCTCCGCGGAGCTGCTTTCCAAGCTCAGGTTGCACAGAATATAGATGAGGTAGACTCTCAGGATTCTATAAGTTGAGAGGGACTCTCAGAGTTCAGGTTGTCTGAGGGACTGAAGTAGTTGCTATACCCAGAGACTTGAGTTCCCCGAGGTCCTTTCCTCAAAGCTCCCCTCGGAGAGGGGTATGTATCCATGTGTGGACTCTTCCTAGTGGCAGCTGTTGTGGACCTTCAGGTTTCCATCACAGTGTGAAATGGATAGCCTGATGCAGGTCTCCGAACTGCGGTCAACTCATGTAGTCATGGGCACCAACACCTTTTCTGCTGAAACAGGTATTTCTCCTGTCAGTGATTTGGCACTTGAGCTGGCAGAAAGTCAGTCAAGAAAATCTGAGCATGTCATCTCCTGCCACATCTCCTTTCTCTGCCTCAGTGCAGGCATTGGCTTCCCAGTGCATGCATAGAACAAATTCCAACCAAGCAAATCCTGTTTTGGAGCTTTAAAGTGAAATGCTGAACTGGTAAAGTGGATGGCAAATGCTTAGACAGTGCCATTTGGGTTTAGCTTGTAAAACTGTTCCCTACTGAATTAAAATTATGGGGACTGAGGGCTCTGTGTGCTTTACAGATCTGCAGGACACAAGTGGGAACAAATAGCCCGCTTTTTCAGAGATATAATTATTAAAATAAATATGTGAAGTGCCAGAGTGCAGATGAACTTTTATATGAGGTCTAGATCTGTCTTTATAGTGAAAAGTAGGGGCTGAGGAGTGGCTTTCATGTCAATAGAGCGCCTTTCTTGCTGCAACAATCACACTTCTTTATCATTATTTGCCATTTTCTTCTTTTTTCCCCTAAAACCTTGAAATGTCGTCAGAATAAAAATTATCTAGACGACCAAGGAAAGTACCCATAAACATACATTTGGCAGAGAGTCTCTGCTACTGTGTGAACACTGATTTCAAACATTTTAATGAAGCCATCCTTGTTTGGAAACAGAAAAAAAAGTTGATTGTAAATGAGGAAAATGTGCTGGGCTTTCTAAGCTCCGAGTTGGCAACAGCTTGTTGAGAGTAAATCCTCTCATGGAAGGTTCTGCTAATCTGAATAAATTCAATTTCAAAATCCTTCCTTGATCTAAGCTTGCTTAAGCTCTCACCAAGGCCTAAGGACCCCGAGGGTCAATTCCAATAACAAAAGATAAGAAAAATCTGCCCTTTCTCATATCTCTTTGCTATACCCTAGAAGCTGTTACCTCATTGCAAAAAATCTTTAGGTTTAATGAAGTCTCCTTTTGATAGTTTTGGACGATCAAGTTCAATGTTTCCCACGTCATGCCTGTCTGCTCCACATGCCACCCAGGACCAGTGTCAGAGCACCTGGCTGCTTCCTTCCCCAAGGTACGCCTGCAGAAAGTTCAGCTCAAAACCTGAATAAAATCTAGGGCTGGGCTGTGGTTCTGTGACTCATACAGTGTGAAAGTGAAGGATGAATACAGTGTTTTTCATGGTTTTTTTTGTAACAGTCCTCCATTGATTTTCCTTTTCAGATGAGGCTTTTTGTGTTGAGTTTGTGTGAAGACTATAAAACTTCATCTCATTGCACTAGTTTGATAAGTAATGCAAAAATCACCCAAACTGGAATTTTTGAACAGTAACAGCTGTAAACTGATTGTGGTCTGGCTCAGCTGTTTGTGCTTGTGGGCAAGCATGCTTCCCAAATCAATTCTGATAGGATAATTAAACATCCTAAAAGAAAGTACTAGAAGGATTAGGTCTCTTGGTCTGATATTCCATCACAGAGAGTAACTTCTGACAGTAGAGATCACAGACAAGGGCAGACTTATGGGTAAAGCAGAGCCTTTCAGTGACCTATTGATGGGGCACAGAGACCTCAGGGAAGCTGAAAATCTCTTTCCACTGGAACTCACTCCTTCTCTGATTTATAAAGAAAATAGATTAAAAAGCCTGATGATTTCTGGTAATATGAAAGAAAATTTTCTACTGTTTTGTTTAGCTAGTAGGAGAAAGGGCTGTGTGGAACTCGGGTGGAGTGGCCTGTGCCTGGGTATGAGTTTAATTTTTGTAGTACTACTTAATGAAGTAGCTTCCTCCATATATTTATGATGCTGCATTTTAAAAGTTCAGTTGCATGAGGCTGTGTTTGTGTTGATTATTCCATCAACCAGGCCAACTGTAAGACTCTTCCTATGGCTTGTGCTCAGTATTGCCACTGTCACAGCACTTGGGTGTTGTTAGTGCCTCTGGCCCACTCTGTGGCTCAGATACAGGTGAGTAGCCAAGACTCAGCTTGCTAAACGTAATAATGTCAAAAGATTAGCATGAGAATTCATTACTTACCCGGTGTGAAAGCACACAGAGTTTTCAGGAGAAGCCCTGCAAAGTTGATGTCTGGCAAGTGAAAAGAAATGGGGAGTCATAGTGCTTAAGGAGAGGACAAACCCCATTGAATGGGCTTCCCAAAACCACTTAAAAGACTCCTGTTATGCTCCAATTGGTAGCTTGCCAAGGAAGAGAGGTGTAAGCATGTTTTTCATAGTTGTTCCTTTATTGGAATCTGCGTTTGGATTCTTTTTTTTAATTATTACATCGTTTTCTGTGATTTTTTTTCTGTTTGAATGAAACCTGTATGTTGAATATGCAAACAGAGCAAATGGTATAGGGTCATGGCGTATTGGTTGTTGCTGTGCTGGCCTGTTTCGTCTGTGTAACAACTCTTACTTTACCACCTATTTGCTAGTTTGGCAAAGTGGCAACCTGACAGCAGTTCCACAAAGTCTCCATTTTAATTCTAGCACTGTGGTTGTTTTCCTTGCTTCTTGATTACTATTATTTCCTTCACATTATTTCCTGTATTAAATTTCCACACAGTAAACTGATTTCTGGGCCTACAGATACCAACTGTAGCTTACAGATAGGTTGTAAAGCAGCCCCTTGAGCTTACAAATACTTGTGTTTAAAGCTGTGCGGGAAGGAGCGTTACCAGTTATTACACAGTATAGCCAGCTATGCTATACTTGATAATTCGTTGGAAGTGGTTTACATCAGAGCCCCAGCTCCTGAAGTNGAAGAACCTCTCTTGATCTGCTAACCACCCCCCTGCTGATCCACCCCAGGATGCTGTTAGCCCTCTTGGCCACAAGAGCACATTGCTGGCTCATAGTCACCCTGCTGTCCACCAGGACCCCCAGGTCTCTTTCTCCTACACTACATTCCAACAGCTCAGTCCTCAGCTTATACTGGTACCTACGGTTGTTCTTGCCCAGATGTAAGAGTCTACATTTACCCTTGTTATAGCTCATTAAATTTTTCTCAGGCCAACTCTCCAGCCTGTCCAGATCTCGCTGAATGGCAGCACAGTCTGCAGGGGTGTCGGCAACACCACCCAGCTTTGTGTCATCAGCAAACTTGCTGACAGTGCATGCCAATCCCTCATCCAAGTCATCAGTGAATAGATTGAACAGGGCTGGTCCCAGCACTGACCCCTGGGGCACTCCACTAGTTACAGGCCTCCAACTAGATTCCGTCCTGTTGACCACTACTCTCTGACTTCTACCCTGTAGCCAGTTTACAATCCCCCTTACTGCCCAAAAATCTAGACCACAATGCCTCAGTTTGGCTGCGAGGATTGTGTGAAACTGTGTCAAACACCTAATTTAAGTCAAGATAGATTACATCCACAGCTCTGCCATCATCCATCCATCCTGGTTATGCCCTCATAAAAGGCTATCAGGTTGGTCAAGCACAACTTTCCTTTTGTAAAGCCATGCTGACTGTCCCTAATGACCCTCCTGTCCTTGATGTGCCTGGAGACAGCCTCTAGAACAATTTGTTCCATCACCTTTCCTGGGATGGAGGTGAGACTGACCAGTCTATAGTTACCTGGGTCTTCCTTCTTTCCCTTTTTAAAGACAGTTTTATTTTTGTTTCAAAAAATTTTAAAAACCAGTCTTTCTGGAAGCTGAGAGAGAAAATGAAAAATGGCTTGAAAGCATTAGAAAAATCTTGAAAGTCAAATAAAAGCATTTACTGTAATTTTAAAGCAAATTGAAAATGGAGGTTTTGTATCTTTGAAAGCTCTGCAGTTAATAATGCAATTATTTCATTCTCTTACTTCATCAGGTGTCTGTTATTCCTGATTCCCAGTTTTATCTTAAAGTCTTTCTAAATAACTTGTCATTTGGAAAAAAATTAAAAAGCTTTAAAAAGAACAGGTTTATATAGGAAGGACATTGATCATGGTATTGGCTGATCATGGTGCATGCAGCTAATTTTCCTGCATCCCATTTCAGCCACTTCTTCTGCTTCCTCAGATTTTCAGTCCTATTTGCTTTGAGGTCTCTAAATCAGCTGTGCTTGCCCTATAGGGTACGCGCTTGTCTCCACATTTGTTTTGCTGCCCAGCTGTCTGCAAGTGACTAACAGGGTTTTTAAAACAAACCTACTCTGGGATTTCAGATTCAAACCTTGATAGGAAAATTACTTCCACACTCTATGGTGCATGTAGATTAATATCTTTATTTAAGAGTCTCCTTTGTACCTAAAAATGTCTTTAAATCAGATAAACTGCACAGTTGTTGGTGTAAAACTATTGAGTTCAAATGGTAGCATTCCCACAGTGCCAGATTTGCTTTTCAATTTAGAGCTGAGTATGACTGAGGAAATAAATTTTCTTGCTGATTAGTAGTTCAGGGAGTGTTGATATATATGTTGGCTACATATGTGCTGTAGCTGCATCTGCTGATGTTTGTAAATTCTGAGGCCCGCTTAAGCAACTGATGTGCTCTTCTTTATTTACAAACATTTTTGGATAAAATCTATTTATTTATTTTTAAACATTTTTTTAAAGCATTAATGCAAACACAGATGGACAGCTGTTTCTTGTTAGGGCTACTTACAGTGCTTGCTAGAAGTGTGCAGGTGAGATGCAAGAAGTTCCTGAGAGGGTTAATGAAGAAAGAGCATGAGTGGTAATTCAGAGTCCTGCATTTGTTCACATAAATGTGAGGATAGGAGAACCCCAGCAGATTTTTGTAAATCTGCTATGTCTATTTCAGCTTTCAAAACATGAGATTGGGAATGGAAAAGGAAGAATTCCCATTCTGGCTCCTTCTGCTAGGTGTGTTAGCACATCTGGTTTTATTTTTCTAAAATTTCTCATGTGTAGAATTAGCCATTAAAGACAGTCATTGGTCAATAGAGCAACCTTTCCTATTGCAGGCATGGCACTGTCATGCAAAGAGCTGTGTGATTTTTATCTCCTTCCATCAGTTCCTATATAGAGCTTCAAGGCAAGAGGATGGACTAACTGACTTTTCAGGCTGTCTAGTGTTAGTTCTGAAATCCATACTCCTTATCATTGTTTCTCTAGTCCCTAGCTCTTGGAGTCATACAGTTACAAAGAAGTTGCAGCTTTCTCTCTTTTTCATTTAGATGTACACTCTGGGCCCTTCTGAATGGGAAATAAATCTTGAGCAGATTTATTGAAGGTGTCATTTACAGGTAAATATCAAGCAATAAGGACTCCTGTATGATTTGTAAAATAACATGTAACTTTAAAGCTAGTCACTAATTTTTATAATCTAGTGTACAGAGTACAAGAGATAGTAATGCTTGCAAATGGAATTTCTTATGGTTTTTCAGTTCTGTTTTCAGACAAAAGTGCTACAGGATAACAGAAAAGTTTTGTCAATTAATTAGATAGAATATTTTGTTCCACAGGGGAACAGGGCAAATATTTGATGTAAAGTGAACAGTGGAGGGAAGCCAAACAGTGACTTGTAGCTTAGGAGGTACTCGTCTTCTGGTAAGTCAACTCCAGGATGCTCAGTACTCATCTTCTGATTACAGGAAAACAACCAAATATGGCAAATTAATTTTCTTTTCTCTTGCCCTCTGTAAAAGGGAAGTGACATTGTTTGCCAGCCGGTACAGTAGAAGTCCAGTTCATGTCAGGAAGTGCTCATAACCCCAGCTAATTGGCCTTGTTATTTCCTGGCAAGATGGAGAGGTAGATTTTAGAAACCTGTTCTGAACTGTATTATTAACGCCTTTCATGCTAATTAGAAAACGTGCACAGTTAGGTCTTTACAACATGTGTTTGGCTGGCAGCAATGCAAAAAGGTGTGACGCCTGGTTGGCTCAGTTGGTAGAGCATGAGACTCTGAATTCCTGGGGTCATGGGTTTGAGCCCCATGTAGGACCTCTTGAGACAGTACCATAGGCTTACCCTGCTCCTCTAACAGTCTGTGATTCTGGAGTACCTCGATGCTAAGGTTCTCGAGTCAGAAGCATTATGGAGCAACATCAAAGCTTGTCCATTGCAAGTCAAAGGATGCACTCATCAGTCTAAACAACAGGCTAGATGTCTTAGCTCCCTGTCTCAACTGCCTTTATGGTTGTTGAAGAGAAGGAAACCTATCTAAGGTGTGTGACTCATTGTCCCTTAAATGAATCAGATAATTAACAGCCTAACAAAAGGCTATTTCTTCCCACAGACTCAGTTGGTTCAGATGTAACTGTTTGTCCTACAGACCTCTAAAGTTAGATGAGATGGATCTCTCCCAGTTCTTTGCTGCTGAAGGTATTTAGACTATACTGTAAGCAGAGACCATTTACATGACAAAGTGTGTGAATTTCTGAGTATGTTGCAACTAACTCCACAGCTTTGATGCCTCTTGCTGTGTATGGGCTTAGGAAGTAGTTGTCCTGTAAAAATAGTAGGAAAGCATTTGGGCACAGAAGAGTTATTTCAGTTTATTATTGGCAGTTTGTGTAAACCAAATTGCTTAAAAAAAGTAAAGAATACTTCACAGTCTGAATTGCAATCACAAATTTGTATGATTGAATCTTGACTGTGAGGCGGAGAGATTTTTGCTGTTGAGCTTCCAGCATATCATAAGAGGAAAAAGGGAGAAAGCAGCACTGAAGTCCGTCCCATTGCCTTTATGACATTACCATCGTTCAAGTACGACGAGAAAGGCTAAAAATCTTGCATGACTTTCGGAGTGGGTAATACATGAATAGGAAGGCTAGTTTCTTTCCTTCTCTATGACAGAGCTGAACAGTAGGCTGGTGAGATTTGGGGCTTTTTTCCTGTTGTTTTGGGTTTTTTTTTTCCCTTCTTTTTCCTGATTTTATTCTTCTGTATACCTTCTGTAAGAAAAATCACCCGTGAGAATAAAGGTTTTCTACAAGTGTCACTCATTTTGTACTAACATTTACCAAGAAGTCAGTATTTTACTAGATGTATACATTCCATATAGTAAATATTTGATAAACACCATGAATGTTGTAGAGTCTGTCATTCTGGTCCCTTTTCAAACGCACAACAAATTCCATTCAAATACTGCTTTTCCCCCTGCAACTGGTATTTTGTTTTATTCTGTGA
Organism: Rhinopomastus cyanomelas; assembly: GCA_013400115.1. NCBI lineage: Eukaryota > Metazoa > Chordata > Aves > Bucerotiformes > Rhinopomastidae > Rhinopomastus > Rhinopomastus cyanomelas. Next base: position 70,135 of record VXBP01002098.1, on the reverse strand, counting down.
GGTTTCAGTAGCTCCCTTTGTTATAAAGACATTTACAATAGATTACATTACACTAGTTTTTTTGTTTTTTAAATGAATTGGTCTTGTTTAAAGACTTTGGTCTGTGGCTGTACCAGAAATTAATAATAAGCAATTAAATTAATAATAGCATTTTCTTGTAATGGTAAAAAGCCTATTGAATAGGAAACTTATTTTTTTTATTTCCTTGGATACCTCAGAAATGACTTCTTAGTCTTCTATTAGTTTTGTTGGATGTAATTCAGCAGAGATTTCCAACTGAGAAGGACTGTAATGAACATTCATTCTCAAATATAACTTTATTGTCAATGTTAACTTTATGCACAAGGAACAGATGATTTACCAGGAGTTGTCAAGATAAATACTAAGTGGGCTGACACTGCTAGTGGAATAGTTTCTGGCCTGCGCAAGATGAATTTGAAAGGGGGTATTAATTGAGAGTAACAAACTGGGTTCTTTTTAAAAAAAGTTTGTATGGATTTTCAAGCTGCATACAATAAGAAAGTGTGAGATGTTTGAAGCTGAAGATCCATTTGCGATTAGTAACCTTTCAAACTCTTAAAAGTGCTTTTTGGCAAAGATTTTACACCTTCCTCGAGAAAACCATAAGCTTCAATCTTTAAAATATGGAGGTTTGCACATGCACATTGGGGCACCAAATCCAGCTACTTGATGACCTTTCCTTAAAGAGCCAGTTCTGAAGTGATGCTGGGAGATTTACTGCCGTGTTCATAAGAAGTAATTGGTAAGATCTGAAGTAGTTTCTGATTTATTTTTTTTTTCAAATTAGAATTGTTGCAAGGAAATGTAGACACAGATGTTGTGAGAGTTTAAAAAAAAGGAAGAAAAAACCCCTCGTCCTTACCTAGTTGACAGCCCAACAACTTTGCATATGTGTGTTAACAGGAGAATGTGCTGTGTTTAGGATGAATGGAGAAGCGGGCCTAAATGACTTTCAGATTAGCTGGAACAGATGGAAGGGTCACAGTTGAACAACTTTACACAGGAACATAAAGGCAATGTTCAAGTGGAGTTCATTGCCTCTGACAGATACTGTCAATCAAACGGGACTCTTAGTTAACCAGCAGCCTGTCCTTTTAAAGATTAAATAAAAAATAAAAGGTATTGTGAGGTGTTGACTAGAGTTTATCTGGTCTGTGTTAGGCATAAACTCCACTCAGAATGAGCAGTATTTTCAAAATGGCCCAAAATCCCCCCCAGCACCTGAAAATACTTTACATGTCCAACTTGTCAGACACTGACACACACCCAGACACCCTTTCCTTCCTCCTTTCCAGAGAAATGGAGTAGTAATGGTTCATTGAATACCTCTGAGGATATGTTCAGAAGCATATCGTGTTTATACAGGTCCCTCCAACTCAGCGAAAGCTATGAAATCAACAGCAGATGAAACGTAGCAAGACAAATTCTAGCGTATGAAAAGTTGCACAGTTCACATCTTTGCCTGAAAAGGCCCCTCCAGACCATGTCTTTTCCCCTGCATGTGTTTACATCAAATCTTTCTCAGTATTTCACTTCTTCAAATGAGCCTGAAGTGTTTGTAAAAGAAGCCTTCTGCTCAGCAAGACGCCTGATCCTGGCTTTATCCTCGGCAGCTGGCTCACTCACAAAAACTATATTAAAGCAGACATCCAGACCTTACCAATCTGTAGACAAATAAGCTGTGCTTTCTTCACTGATCATTGTATTCCATAAAATTAACACTTGATCAGCAAGGTCTAGGTGTTTTACCACACAGCTCAGCAAAAACAAGGTTTCTTACTATCAATCCCATAATTACTCCTTATTGGATCTCAATGGCATAGAGAATCCAGGACAGAATATTGTGTGCTGTCCTCACTCAGACCCCATTAGAATGACAGATCCAATTGCCGAGGATGACATTTCAAGAAGTTCCTAAAATGTAGTAATTTTATGGCACTAAGTTAGTAGCGTGTGTCAGCAACCGTTTCAGCTCTGCCTGCATTTCTTTTGAATTTTCTTGTCTCTAGCAGATGGTGGTGGTTGACTGTTTTGCTTTTTTTCACCCTGAAGACAGTGCAGTGCTTTCAGTCTCTACTTTGAAGAAGACTTATCATCTGCTGTCAAAATTAATTGCACTTCTACAAGAAATGCAGTAATCTTGAAAACTGCAGGAGTTAAAAGTCAGAGAATATCGGAGGTGTGCTTGTATTCTCCTGAAGGCACCCACTCTTTGCTACTATTAGAGATTAGAGCTTGGGTTGATTGGTCTGGGCTCTGTTAAGAGCATCTAGTTTGCTCCTGTTCTGCAGAAATGGACTGGAAAACTGAGCTTTCCCCATTTTTCAGATGGAACATGTGTTTACATCAAAGAAAAATCAATGCTTTATCTTCTTGGGGTTTTTTTTTACTTCTCAAACATCTTACGATTTGAGACAAGCATAGTGATTTGCATCCCTGTACACAACTTTCTGGTAAATTCTCTTTTAAAAATTATTAGAATCTCGCATGAATGAATTTGGTAACATTAGTGAAGAACTATTATTCTGAAGCAGACGAAATGCTGTTCATTTATGCTTTTGTAAATTATTCATACAATTTGTCTTATGGCTGACACTCATCTCTAATCATATAAGTGAAATCAAGTCTTATAATTTAGAAGTAGTTTGTGCCATTTATTGAGACAGGTACAATGGCTGATAAAACAATCCCCAAACAAGACCACCTTGAAATATATTTCAGAATAGTTGGCAACTACTGTGGCATTATAATTGTAATACACTGTAGGAGAAATATTCTTTAATTCTGGAAGTCAGGAAAGATACTTCTTTTATTTTCCCTTCTATGTGTAGCATTGAAAAGTGCATATTAGTCTTTCACCTTCCTTTGACTGCTAAAAAACTGCAGTAGATACCAGCAATGTAGAAAATGGTTTGAGCAATTAAGTAAAATTTTACACATACACATTTTTCTTTGTGGCTCATCTGCAAAAAAAAGGGAGATCCAGGAGCAGAATGACTTCTCTTGTTCTTTGGAGCTGAACTCCGTAGTTCTTGCCATTGGCCACTACTGACATCTGTGATACCTGAAGCCTTTATTTAGGTCTAAAAATCTTGTCAGAAAGATACTGGAATTGGACAACTGAGTCCCTGTTTATTTGCTATCTGTCCATTTATACTGTTCTCTGTGGATTCTCAGAATCTGAGCCTGTTGGTGAAATTCAGGGCCTACTGATTTCATTAGAAAAGGTTTCCATTGATTTTAATGAAGTTGTGATTTCACACAAGAACTCTGGCCATCTAGAAAAATTCCATACATCCTGCATACTTGTTTATTCCCCTTATTTTGGTAGTAATGCATTGCTTGAATTATTCCTGGTTTATATGTTTAAATAGATGGATTCATATTGTACATGTCTTTTGATCGTGTTCAAATGAGAATCACCCCCCCGCCCCCCATTGGATTGAAGTAACACAAATTAGAAATTTATTGCTAAAACAGAGAAATAGCCACTGAGCCAGGAGGACATTTAAGTGTGCAAAGAGCTAACGTGACACATTCCTCTTTTTTATTCTGCATGACACTAACCTTATTAATCTGACAAGCAAGCTTTGAAAACAAACAAATATCCAAACCAAGAATTGCAGGGATGAAGCAAAGCACCCATTTTCCATTTAGGTTCCCTGACACAGCATGAAAACAAACTGGGCATGGATTAATAGATGAACTCCACATGCCTTGTGTCAACTGCAAATGAAACCAGCCATATCATGCGTCTCTTTGGATGTTCACTAATGGTTCACTGTTCTACTTTTTTGATATAATTGTAACAACTGGGCAAGAAGTTTGACAAGTCAACTCTTGTTTGGTCAAACTTTCAACCGTCATTTTTTTGGGGATTTTTTTGGTTTTTTTTTAACAAACTAGGTGTTGGCTTGAATTGGAGAAGAGCTAGTTGATAAGCTATATTAAGTGAAGACTTATATTCAATCTTTCTTTCTGGATAATGTTTTCAGTTCTTTTCTTCCCTTTGCTTTGGGTTAGTGCCTGTCAGAACATCACTTCTGTTGTGGACTGCAGTGCTAATGCAAGTTGCCTCACATAATTCTGACCCTTGTCTACCAAGTTGACACACCACCTCAGCAGATCAAGGAGACATGCAAATGGGTCATGAACACACACAGAGGTTTTTTCCTCACCTAAGAGGATAAGAACTAGAGAGAACTAAGACAGGGCATTTATCTTTAGTGGCTCTTTACTACAGAAAGCAATTATATTGGAACTTTGCTAGAATGCAAACTTGCTTAAGCAGTAGAGGGTCACCGACTGACCACCACAGCTTAACAGCTCTGTGTAGGTACTCCAGAGAAATTACTAGTATCCTTGAAGCTGAAAGAGGGGGCCAGTGGTGGTGGAAATCTTTGAGCTGGCAGGCAAAACTTCCTGTGATGAGCTTTGCTGTATGACATTAACTTTCAGAGTTACGAGCCTCCCAACTGTGAAAAGGGATATTTCAGCTTTTGCTGTAAGGCTTGTTGCCATTTTTAAATGGTGTAGCGTAAGCCCCTCCGAGCCGCTTGAATGAAAATTGTTATTGAATGCAAAATGCTATTTAGTTTATTTTTAAAAAGAGGGTAAATCTGCCTGAAAATGTAACCATAACTGTGCTAGCAGTAGATATTAAAGGAACTTAGCCTGTTCCTGTGCTACCTTTTGGGCTGGAAATAAGGGACTTGGATTATCTTGCAACAGAGCAGACAATAACTCATACAACCTAGGGAAAAGTGTTCATCCTCCTGCTGTGTGTTCTCCCTCTGCTCGTATGCTCTTTGGAGAGCAGGTTGTAGAGAACCTAGCAAGGCAGGACTCATTACCTTCTTGGTAATAATGCGAATAGTTACGAGATTTGTGACAATGTTGACAAATAGTAGAAGGGGGTGGAATTAGAAACCCAGTTACCCCTGCACATATGAAACAGGCAACTCTACATTTCTAGAAACTTTTACTTTTTGAAGGACTTTTGGTATAGGTTTGTCTCGTACACCAACCATATGGCTTGTAAGGACTGTTGTCAGGACTGTGGTTCTTCTGGACTGGAGGAAGTCCAGACCGTTTTTTTCAAAGTGCCTCCAGTGGGTCAAAGGAGCAAATGATGTTATGCCCAGGGAGACACTCTGGAGGAGTTAAACCACCCCCCGGAGAGTATAATGCTCTGTCGTGAGCACAATGTCTGAGTGCATGATGTAATGCTTCAGGGAGGGTTTGAATGACCCCACCTTCCCTCTGTGGGGCTGGCAAACTTTCCTTATGAATTTACATGATTGGTTTGATCATTCAAATGCTAGCTTGTTTGAGACACTTACAGTCTTGTGAAAAATGAAGAGAACAGTTTCCAGAAGGCATGTTCTGGAGAAGCTGACTGTGCTTAATGATGTTTTGAATGACCCTTCCTCAGGAAAAAAAATTCCTCACAGTGCAGTCTCCAACCATCAATTTTGTTTAGCACTGCACATTTCAGTATCTGCTCAGAGTGTTGCAGTCACAGATCTGGGCATTTATGCCGCTAAGGTATCAATTCTGAAAACAGTGACTAAAATGCTGCTTTGTCCACTGCTGCAGGGGGATTGGACTTGATGATCTTTCGAGGTCCCTTCCAATCCCTAATGTTTCTATGATTCAGTAGGTGACCTGCAATTAGTCTGGTGATGAACCGATGTTTTCAACACCATTGGGTGCAAGAAGAATTTAGTGTTTTGAAGATCTGTTGCAGTTTGAGAATTACCAGAATTTCCAGATGTGCAGAAGTCGTGCTTTCATGACGAACAAAAAGTTACTCTCAAGGGGAACGCTTCCCCAAGTTACCTGTCCTGAGGGAGGTGACAGTGTCCTGGGAACCTTCCCCAGAAGGGCCTGGCTAGGCCAGCCTATAAAAGGCAGAGCACGCTCTTTGTTATTTCTCTTTTTGGGGGCTGGGGCCCTGAAGTGAGCACCCCGCCACCGCCCGGGGCGGGGGTCGGGAAATACGGCCACCGCATGGTCCTGGAGCGCACCCCGCTGCCAAGCAAAAACCGCCGCAGCCGTGCGGTCTCGCCTCTGCATCGTGGCTCTGCCATGCCCCGCACAGTGGTCCCAGACCAGAGAAGCCACAGATGCCGCCACACCCCAGACCTGAAGCGCCCCCCTCCTGCCACGGCAGCGCGGTCCTGCCACCGCCGCCACACCGCGCCCGGACCGGAGAAGCAAGACTGGTGCAGATTTGCCATCACGACCTCCCCCATGGAGCAGCTTTCAGCATCGCCGTGAGCTGGGGTACTCCTCTTCCTCCTGGAGCTGAAACAGGAGAGGGAGAGGACAGCAGAGGATCTTTGGAAGACCTTCTTGGCCACCTGTGGAGTGTGGGGGAAATGCGGCGCTGCTGACACAGTCACGCAGTCGGTCTCCATCTTGGATCCCACATGTGGCCGGGGCCATGCAGCTACAAAGCCGCCATTTTGGAGAGACTGATCAGGAGAAGAGAGGCTGTTTGTCATTTCTGCCACTGAGAAATACTGGGCCACTTAAGTTTTGGGGGAGAACTCCTTCGTGCTTAGCTGAAGAAAGCAGAAGGACTTGAGAATCCTTAAACCTTGGATCTGAAAGACAGAGACTGAGTTCTTTGTTTGAGATGCATGCAGGTGTGGGTGCTGTGTTTGAGAGGGATGCAGGTGTGGGCGCTGAGCAGTCAGGCCATCCCGAAAGTGTTGAAAGACATGTCTGCTGCACTGAGGGATGCAGGTGTGGGCGCTGAGAAAGTCAGGTCATCCTGGACTGACATGCTTTTTTTT
>VXBP01002098.1:45811-58311 GCA_013400115.1 Rhinopomastus cyanomelas | reverse complement strand
GTTCAAGAAGCCTACTGCCAAGTAATGGGGAAAGCTGTAAAGCAGAAGGCTCAGGTTTGGCTGGAGTGTTTGTTTCATTGCATTGCTTACTCTTCTATAGTTACTTGTGAAGGTGATTTTTTCCCTGCTCATTTTCCTTGTCTTCTGTGACTGTATCGTGGTCTCCAGGAGAGTGACATGCTGGGACAGCTGCAGCCAGCAGTAGTGAATGGAGCCAAGAACAAGATTGTGTCAAGGCAGAAAAACAGGCTTTCTCAACAGCTAATCCCATGCAAGGAGCTCCTCCTTCTCCCCATGTCCCCTGGGGGACACAGCACTGGCTGCAGAGCTGATCACACCCAGGTGGAAGTGGAAACCTCTCACAATTTTTTTCTTTTTACAATAGTTTTTCCATAATACTGAAAGCAAGAATAACTCCAAGCAGGTAGGGGGAAATGGAAGGGAAGGGAAAAGAGAGGAAGGGGAGTGAAATAATAGCTATTGGTCGTCATTTTTTAAACCTCTTTGAATGCTCCACAGCAATTTTTAGGAGACATTTGGCTGTTTTTTTGTTGATTTGTGGGTGGTTTGGGATTGGTTTTTTTGCTTCTTTCATATATGTGCGATTTTCTTGTGATTGAGAGAATTCAGTGATAGCCATGTTATATAAAGTTGTGTCTAGGATCTATTGGCAGGTAAAAGTAGATATTGGCAAAGGATAAACAGGAAAAAATGATTCTTAACACAGGCATATTATGGCTTCAACCACATGGTTCAGCGGTGAAGGATAATTCCCCTGGCTGCTGATAGTAGATACTTAAAATTCTTAGTAAAAAAACACATTATTTTGCTTGATGCATATATGGAAATCCAGCACAGAGCATGTGGTGTTCCTGTGGCTAATGAATTCTAAAGCAAAGCCAGGAGCTGGAAATACACAGAAACTCCCTGCTGCAGGGATATTTGGCACCATTGTGTGCCTCTGTGCCTGAGACAATGGGAACAACTTTATGCTAATCAGTGGAAATAAAATGCAACATTTTGGTACAAGTGAAATTAGCTGACACCAGCACTTGAACTTTTCCAAGCAGAAATCTCGGTTTGGGTGTTATCAAAGTGGGTAACGCCGCGAAGCACTTCAAACCTAACGCAAGTTTTGGCAAATGAAACACATGCGACTTCTACACTTGTCCTTATTTATTTATTTATTTGGCAACAAGAACACGCGCAAATTCTTTAATTTCCTCATTTATTTTTTCTTTCTGGCTTTAGTATCTCAAGAGATATGAACTATGTCTTGCTTACAACAACTTTCTTTGGATAGAAGGATCTACTATTTTCACCATGCCTAGGTTAAATGTCCTCTGTAAGGGCACTTAAAAGTGATTGATAATAGGTCCTCAGAAAACAAATACAAAATCAAGGCAGTGGCAGAGTAAGGTCAAAGGCAAAGGGCCTGTGTGGGTGAATGTGGCCAAGTAGTGGGGGTGATAAGCAGAGGAGACTGCATCAATGTGCAGGGCTGCTTTCTGGGGAAAACTTTCTATTGGATTGCCTGAAATTCTTTTCAGCCAGTTGTGCTGCCAGAGCAGAGTTTTCCCTGACTTTTGCCTGCATAGCACGTGTGAGAACGTGTTAAATGAAGATAACGCATTATTACACTGTGGCGCAGTTGAACATTGTGGAGATACACACACATAAATGAAATATATCTTATTCCTTGCAATAGAACTACTTCTGCTTAAAGAAATAGTGAAATAAGTTATTATAAGCATAGCACTTTAATTGAAATTAATGTTTTTGAGAGGTAAACAGGAATCATGGCTTCATGCATTGGAATGGGAGCATGAAGAAAATCAGATACCATTGTTTGAATCACAGACCTGCTGGTAGAGAATGAGGGTTTTGTGAAAGAGGAGTTTTGTCAAGAGAGGGCAGTCTCTTAAGTGAAACTAGACAACTTCAGGGAAGTTCTCTGATACACAGTTCTACCTTTCAGTATCAAAACACATATGTTGAACTGTGGAGTTAGGATGTAGAGGCAGAAATGTGACATGATTGATTAAAGAAGTTACCCACCTTCTGTGAAACCAGTACTGCCAACAGGTCTGCTCTGTGGTAAATATAATTTGTCTAACAAAGCCCTTCTCGGATAATTTGCATTAGCTTATGCTCAGGTGTTTACTGCTAGCGATTTTTAGTGGCCCAAATGCAGCAGAAGCACTCTGATTACATGGTAATCAGCAGTATCAGAATGTCCAAATGAATACAGATGTTCAGCCACTCACCTTGCATCTCATCCAGTAAAGGAAATTAGAAACAGCTCCTAAAAGTGAAAGCTTTTTAAGGCAAAAATAAAGGTTGTTCAAAGACAAAACACAGAGTGAAAGCGCTAGCATGAGAGAGTACAAGTGGAATTGGTTGAAAAAGAATCTTCAAATACATGGAGCCATTTGTGTGTGGTCCAGAAGGTTCAAAGGGCTTTTTTTTTTGGTGGCAGTGGTCACTATTGTCTTTATTGTTTGTCAATAAAATGGGAAACATTTCAAATGAAAAGCAAAAGGGAAAAAAATGTTGGTACTACTTACAGTAAAAGAAATGTTTTTAGAGGCCATTTTATCCAAACCATACCCTTCAAAGTACTTGTGACTTGTTTCTGCACAGCAGAAAACACATTTAACAGGCGCTATAGTAGAAATAAATCAGCAGCACTAACAGGTAAATATTCTTTACATGAAAAATTTTGTTCTATCTGTTTATAAACATTGAGTAGGCAAGGATTTATATTGCTAGTGAAAGCCAACCTGGGTTTTGCAAGATTCAGTTCTGTTGGTGGGAAGACAGATTTGTCAGTCTATAAGCAACTTTGGAAATGGTTTTACAAATGCTTCTGCTAACTGCAAGCTGGGACAAGTGATGGTTTTCCTCTGACAGCAGGACATGGCCCATCCTATGCAAGGCTGTGCATACAACCTGAAAGACGGTTGTAGCAATATGGGTAGAGGTCTGTTCTCCCAAATGGCAAGCAATAGGACTACAGGAAATGACCACAAGTTGCACCAGGGGAGGTTCAAATTGGATTTTAGAAAGGATTTATTCAATGAAAGGGTTATTGAGCATTGGAATAGGCTGTCCAGGTAGTCACCAACCCTGAAAGTATTTAGAAGACGTACATATGTAGTGCTGAGAGGCGTGGTTTAGTGGTGACCTGGCAGTCGATTGACCCCAACCTGGGTCAGTGGTTGGACCTGATGATTACAAAGGTCGCTTCCAACCAGAATGATTGTGATCTACCATTGGAGATGGCAACCTTCCGATGAGAAATACTTGGACTGTGGTATGCAGAGTTATTGAAGACTGTGTCACACTCCTCAGCCTCCATTAAATAAACGAACCATGTCTATCTAACCACTTCTCAAGCAAAATCTTTATTTTACTTCAATTGGCTTGTTCAGGTGTTTATCCTGTAGGGAATTAGCAATAAGTTATGCAGGTGAGAAACCCTCTGTGCTAAGTGTCAGGTGCTGGTGCTATAGATGTTTTATATGAACTTTCTCTCAATCCAACTGAGTTTAGTAGGATCTGAGGTGATAGGTGGGAAATATATTCATGTTTATATTTTTTGTGTTGTAAGATTAATATTATTTAAAAATTTCTTTCAGGATTAAACTTTCACAAATCACTTTTCAATTTTATTTTTTGCTTAACATATCAGTGCCTTGTGAGAAGAACACACAAAATGCCTTCTGGAGCTTGGATTTTGTAGTGTGGATGTTTTAATGTTTATTTTCTTTCTTTAGAGAGCCTTCTCTCTTCTTTTGTTCATCTCACAAAAAATTTAACACCATAACCAGAATGGTAATTATCAAATAAATCACTTCCTTGTTCTCGATTCTCTCCAAACTTATTGAAAGGAAAAAAAATAAACCAAACCCTTGCTTAAGAAAAAATAAAAAACAGTCTAGAAATCCTTGAGTTATGTTAGGGATAGCATAGTGCTGCAAAGAGGGCAGAATGTGACCTTTATAAAAACTAATTACAGCTTCTGCACAGAAGTGTATAAAGAATGTGTCAGTGAGGGGTGTGATGATCTGAGGTTTGACTCTGGGAAGTTCAGTTGTCCCCATTTCTGTTCTATGATACAGCACAATCTTTCTGGTCCAGAACTTAATGAAAGCAGAGATCAAACGACCTCTCCCTTCCTAAGGTTTTAATTTTGATCTGTGGCCCACACAGAATCCAGTAGTTACAAGAACAGAGACAAGAAAAGGGCAAGGACAGGAAGAGAAAGGACTTGAGATAAACACAAAGCTTCCACACTGTTTCAGTTTTAAATTCAACTGTATGATCTCAGCTTTCTTACCAGTAAGAAGGCGTACCATCTCATTGCAATGCCACGAGAGTTTATTTTCACCTACTCCTTTGCACAAATAAAGACAAACCTCTTCTTTGACAAGATGTGTCAAGTCACTACTTGCTTTCATAACTGCCTCCTAGCAAGGTCTGCTGGGCATCCTTCCCTCTGGAATAAAAAGTGATGGATGTGGTACATAACCATATGTGTGCAGGCCTTCTGCATCTTGCTTTGTCAGCACTTGGCTCACTCATACAGCTCCTGGTGACCTCAGGGGCCTTCAGTCAAGACCAAGGAAAGCTGTGAAATACAGAAGTGAATAGTGGGGTTTTTTTCACTTGTGCGTGCTGTAAAGCAGGCAGTTACAACAGACTAGATGTGGGCTTTCTTGTGTTGGTTCATTACTTCATTACGTGGTCGGTGTTTTTTTTTTAAAAAGAATCCGCAAAAAATAGAGGAAGAACATTTATCCTTTATTTGTGGTTGATTACGTGACACTGAGCAACTGCAAGAGCAATAGCCAACACTTACAGGAGAACCTCTTTTGACTTTGGAAAATCAAAATACATTGTGCTCAGTATCATTCTTTTCAGGGTTGGTCCAAGCCTTAGAAGAATTGCCACTCTTGCAGTCAAATCCAAGTAACATCTGCTCTATGCAACCAGTCAATATTGTGGAAAAGTTCAAAGAATGAAGATCATTAGTAGTGTCAGCTTTACAACCAGAAGGTAATGGCATTAAAGTGAGCAAGTATAATACCCAACAATACCAGGCTCATTAACCAGTGATTTATCATGATGAAAAGACCTGTTTAACCTTTAGTCTTCACATGCTTTTTGTTTTTAACAAAAAGACCTATTATTTCCAGTTGTCAAGTGATAATTTGTGGGTTGTTAAAGGGATGTATTAAATTATACTTTAAACGATTATAAACAATTACACAAATATTTTGTTTGCAGTGGGATAAGTTGAAGCTAATATGATTTTTCCCTCCTCCCTCTTTAAATGTTGTTCATCCATTTGGAAGTAAAATTGAGACATTATATATATTAAGCATATCAGTAAGTGACTTTTAAGTGAGTTAAATCAAGTCTGATGTGTGCAGCGACAACGTTGTTTCATGAAGCAGCAAAACCCATGTAAAATATTCTGTGTGTTACGTACACCAGTGCAGAAAGCTTGCTCTGGCCTCCGAGGATACAAGATCATGTAGCTGACTGCCCTGTAAAACTGTTTCTTTTATCCATACACTGGGATGTTTGATTAATTCGTTTTTTCTTGGAAAGGAAGCACGATTGATTCTAGACTGCTTTTGGCAATTGTCACATCATCTTGTCTACAGCAGGTCAGCCAATAGAACTTATTCTGGCCTATAGTATCTGTGCCCTGCCAGGAAGAAGCCTCTGAAGGCATCTGTTCTGTCGCCAAACTGCACAGTGGCTTTTGTGGCATAGACAAATGTCCACTGAAGATTGGAAAGACCCCAAGACACATTTCAAATGTAGTTAGATCACTTGTGCAGACTTGCACTCCAGGTCACCAGGAGCACCACATCATCTCCTGTGTAGTTGCACTTTTTCCCTGTTTATTAGTGTCAGGATAAACTGAATAACTGGTTTGGTACTTCTCCAAGAGTTTCTGTAGACAAAATTGATTCTAGATACACAAGCTAACCTGCATGAGCAGACAACATAGAGTGACTGTGGGCTTCACACCCACCTCTTGAACATCATGCAATCAAATGTACTGATGACAAAGCTGAGACGTTGGTCAGCGTTTAAGAAGTTAGTAGGAGTAAAATGCTATTGTTAAGGTAGTAGACTGATCACATACAATGTTTAGTATGAGCAATATGGAAGGATTTTCTCATCTGTCAGTAGATTTTAGTGTTTCTACAGTTGGAAGGCAGCTTGGTAATTCACAGATTTTGCAACAGATCTTCCTTCAGAAGATCCTTCTGTGTAATACCTTTCACATGAAGAGAGATGTAGAACATTTTCTTCCCCTCAAGCTTTATTAACATAGATTGTAATCTGTTATTGAGAAAATAGGTAGATACGCTTTTTAAATGACAGAGATTCTAGATTTATAGATCTCTGTATATATCCTCTATATAGATATCTGTAAACATCCCCTTTCTCTGCCAACTCACAATGCCAAAATACCCATCTTGGCTTTCTGCTATGAAAATTTTTTGGGAAGACACTGAGAGTGATTCATTATTGATGATACTGAGCCTCATCTCTATATTGATCATTTCTTGGTCCAGACAAACCTTTTCACCCAGTATAGTACTATAGCATAGGTCACCTAAGTGAGGTCATCTACTCCAACACCTTACGGTGAGCAAAGACATCTTTAACTAGATCAGGTTGCTTGAAGCCCCATTGAGCATATTTATTGATATTTCTGGAAAGCTAGTTTCACTATTCTTCTTAATCTACCAAAAATCAAATCTGTGTCTTCCTTCTCCAAAGTGACTGTCCTAAGCACCATGACAATAAAAAATGGGGAGGGTGAAGTGAACTTCCTTTGCTTCTTATCGATGGCAGTTTACTATGTATTAAATAAACAGTGAGATAGGAAAGGTAAAATAAGACCTGAAGAACCCCTTGATTTGGACGGGGGTCTCAGAAAAAAAGATACTTCCAATGCTGGCTTAAAATATCAATAACTATGCACAATGCAATTGTAATAACACAAGAGACTGGCCATCATGTGGCATCCATGTTATCGTATATTCTGATGGTTTTCACGACTCCTGTAGAAGTCCTTCAACTCGTTTCAAGAAAGAGAGGGTCTCAACTCAAGTCTTCCAAGTGATAAAAGTAATGGGCTTCTGAAGGACTGTCAGTCAGGATTTCTCTGAAAACACAATTCTTGTAGGGTTGGGTTTTAATAACATAACACTTAATTCTAAAGTGTATTAACTTTAGCTCAGAATGTTTTCTGATATTTTTATGCATTATCTGTGATCAGGATGCTAGACACCCTCATGAATCTGAACTGTACTCTTTCTATCAGCTGAACTGCAAAGTCAATTACTCACAGGAGGATCAGGCTCCTAACAGAAAACAGTGTTTTTAGGAGGGGTAATTCTGAGTGGTTTCCAGTAATATAGCAATGGATGTGGATCTGTCCTTTAGGCAACAGTCAGTGATTTCTGCATCTGCTGCAGGACACAGCAGTTGGTGTGAAATCCAGGACTCAGTGCAATTTTGTCATTGACTGCTGTAGGAGCAGCTTTTGTCTTTCCACTGTAGTCTGGTGGGGGGAGGAGGGTAGGAAGACAGACAAGTCTCCAAAGCAAAGAGAAGACAATTTTTAATATCTTTTTTTTCTGGGCAGTGGCTAGATTTGAGGGATAGGCTGCAATACCTTTAAAAAGAGGGACAGCATCTGTTCTTCTGCTTTGCATTTTTGCTGGAAACAGAAATTTCAACATGTTTTTGCCAGTGGAAAAAAGCTTTGCAGTGCAAAACATGAAAATGCATAAGCTGGACATTTTCTTTGAAAATGTGGAAAACACCCAAATCTTGCATCTGGCTTCGACCAGTTTGTGAATTGTATGGTTTGCCACTTCCCAGCAGGAGGAGGAAGAAAGCAAATTAGAAGAATTAGGCAGGTTCAGGTTTTGCATGCCATTGTTTGTAGTGCTCTAGCAGTAACACCAGGCTATTTTCCCAGCTGTAACAAATATTTGCTCTTTTGGAGGTCCCTTTTGTGAGTTCCTGAGTGTTCTGTCTCTCATGTAACAAACCACTCCAGAGTCTGTTATCTCAGAAAGAACCCACATGCACAAGTGCTTTCTTGCATCTAGGCTGAAATATGAACCTCTGACTCCTGTGAGGAAATAGGGTGTATGAGATCAGAAGCAATATGGTGCCTGTATTAGGGTTGCTGTGAAACTAGAATATGATTGAAGCATTATGTGGACATTTTTGTGGGGATATCTGTCTAGTTAGATGGATTTATAATAACTTTGCAACACTGAACATGGATATTCTATTCTTTCCGTGAAAAAACATGAGTTGATTTTATTTGGTTGTTCTTCAGTCTTACTTGCTCTATTAAGCCAAAAGTGTACCATAAACAGTAGTATGGGTAAATGACTTGAAGACCCAAAGAAAATTAAAAAAATGGATGCATTTGAGAGATATGTTGTGCAATTGCTTTTAATGCAGCACGTTAAATGCAGCACTGAAATCAAGAGCTTGCTCGCTCAGTGGCTTGGCACATCATGTAGTGAATATCTACATACACATTAACATGCACTCGGTCTCAGAACCAGCTTTCTCCACTCCCTCTACCCCACTCCCCTTCCCCCCCACTCTGCGCTGCCTAACAAAAGATTTTCGACAAAAGAAATTCTTCTTGGTTTGTAAAACAGTTGTGTAAAACTTGGACTGTAAAGCCACAGTTGACTGCTTTAATGTGGAACAGTTGGGAGGGTGGGGAATCGCTGGCAGGTTGGGACAGGACACAGCAATGGTGCCCCTATTCTGTCAAGGGTCTACTTAGTCACACCACCTGCTCCCTCTATTCTTTCAAAGGCGAACGAGTCATGACAGTATGAACAGACGGATGTTTAGCCTCAATACCTTGGACACACAGCACCAGACGGAGCAAGGGGAGTTAAGAAAAGATAAATTAAGTGATCAATAAAGATAAGGGACCTGTTTAGCAGTAAATGGTGGGGACAGAGCAGACAGAACAAGGGGTGAACGTGTGTTAAATAATGCAAGTGTGTGTTCAGCTAAAATCAAACTTTTCAAATCCATGTATTGTTCCCCAAAAAGCCTTTTCCCCTAGCACTGGTTAATTGTGTTTTAGGTAGATATAAAGTGTCTGTAGGCACATACGGTCTCCCCAGTGTAAGTGTCTTCAGAGTCAGCTGCGCTGTTTCATCCTTGGATGGAGTGTGAGGAAGGGGAAGAGAAAGGGCTCTGTGTCTGGGGTTGAGTCAGTGACCTATTTGCACCTCCTACCTTTGTGATGTACGCGAAAGAAAAACAAGGAGCAACAAAGTTCTGACAGAGAATAAATAGCCATGGTTTGATAGCTCACTGAAGGTTAAGTGATACAAACCTGCAGGCATATTTTAACTGGCTTTGCACTCTGTCTCAAGGGCAATCTTCTTAATCTGTCCTTCTGCCTAACGGAACAGGAAAGTTCTTGACTTCAGGCTTAGTCTTCTAGCCTGCTGTAGTTTAATAAAAAGTTATTAAAATCAACGTGCAGTCTTGCTTCAGTGTAAAAAACTTGTCATGAGTAGATGCCGAAGAGCTGTGCACTTTTATGTATTGATAGTCTGCACCACGAAGAAGTTTCTTTCACCTGTTCGTGGCTGCAGAAGAAGTTACCAATGCAAACAATCATGAAAAGCACTACTTAGTTTTTTTGAGAATGTATCTTGGTCTCATCTAATGCACCCAAAGGGAGATGCTTTACCTTTGGAAGACTCAGGATTAATGCAACTAAATTCATTACTGAGACAGAAGTGTTGGTGTGTCCTACTGTGTTTTAAGTGCCCTATCCTAGCAGCACACGAGGAAGAAGCTAAATGGTGTTTAGCAAGGGGAAGCTCTGGAATCAAAGGTGGCATAGAAGAAGGTGATATGATGCATTTCAAGTTTATAACTTTGCAAAGGTGCTTTGTTCTTGTATTTAGGCCACCAGTATCACTCATTTGGAACATATTTAAGGACATGCTTTAGTGGTGACTGGCAGTTCTGGGTTAACGGTTGGACTTGATGATCTTAAGGGTCTCTTAGAATCAAAATTATTCTGTGAAACAGTTGAGTCAAAAAGAAGAATTTAATCAGTGTTGGTGACTTGGCAATGGCTTGTAAGTGCAGCTGACCCTCAGCTGTTCATGTCATCCTGAGCTGACACTTCAATTTTCCTTTCAGAGCTGAAATGGTTCTCACTGAGTGTCCTCCAGAGCTGATCCTGTGCAGCTGTGGGGACTTGGGCAGTGGGAACCATTTTCCTGAGAGGAGAGGAGCCAGCACAGCTGCACAGAGACAGCTGGCCAGGTCACACCACATGCCTCCAGCCACCCTGCCTGTCCCACAGCAAACTGTTCATGAAAAACCCCACAGTACTGGCTAATTCTGATGGAAAAGTTTCCTACACTCTAGGCAGTACTGGTGCAGCCTTTTCTATGGCCATATTAAGATGGCTTTGGCTCCAATGAGAGCTCGCTGTTTAATGGTTGTGCATGGTACAGTATCCCTTAATTTTCACCATACCACCAGTTTTATTGAGGATTCCAGGACAAGGACAGAAAATTAGGATAATGTAAAGAATGAACCTTCTGTCATCTTAGACAGGAGACACAGGCCACTGTAAGGACACCTGGTTATATGCAATAGTGGTGGAAAGCTGGATAAATATTTGGAATTGCTCCTATGACTGTGGGAGTTAATGGTGCTAGACCAACACCATTGATGCTGGTCCTTTGTCCTTACACAGTTTTTTTCTTCCCACCTTAATGACACAGTGAAGTTTTCTTCTAGAGTGTGTTTCTTGTCTACCCAGAATCACAGGGCTCAGCTGTGCTTTGAAGACCTGCCTAGGTTGAAGTTTGTAACAGTATGTCCCCATTTGTATTTTTAATGGGTTTCTTTCTGGGTGTTGGTAAAAGGAGAAAAGGGTATGAAATAGAGTGGAACTGAGGGATATGAATGGTTCCTTACAGTGTTGTTAAACCCCAGGGTCATGTTATTGCAGGGCTTGAAAGCGGGACGGTGACGCTGCCTAGAAACACAAACAGTCAAAGCTGAGACATTAAATTATTAGCAAATAACGCAAAATGTTTGCACTGTCAGAAGTCATTTCAGTTGTCATGCACAAAGGTTTGAAGAAAGGAGAAGCACAACCCACAGCCCACATTCTGTTCTTTACTGTCTCATTATTCACAAGGAGCAGAATGGACAGCTGCCTACCAGCTCTATGTGAGTCAGAGACCTGGTTTGAGAACGGGGCCTTCTTATAAGCATGTGATGAGTATTTTTTTGTTCTCTTTCCAATCAGCAGCAATGTTGAGATGTCTTCCATAGTTAGGCTGGACATCAGGAAAAATCTTTTCTTTAGAGGGCTGTAAAGCATTGGAACAGGCTGCCCAGGGAGCTGGTTGAGTTGCCATCCCTGATGAGTTTAAAAGTCATACATATGAGGGGCTCAGAGATATGTTTTAAGGGTGGTAAAGAGTAGGGTTAAAGGTTGGACTTGACAATCTTATAGGACTTTTCAAATCAGCGATTCTGTATGCTAAATAAAAGCTATAGGAAAATGTTTTGTGCAAGTGGACTATTGATGGGTTGGCTGAACACTGTTGTTTTATTAGTATCTGATCTTTGTGGGTACAGAGTCTTCAGCAGTGGGCAACTGGTGTCTGCTGTGTGCAACAAGAACATAATCTAACCACATACCCACAAACTCCATAGAGCAGATCTGTGCTTGGGTAATTATGTTGATGCATTCTGTGATAAATGGTTTGCATCTCTGGGATCATCACTCAGTAGCCTGGCAATAAAGCTGTTTATTTTTATAAGATATTGTATAATTCCAGCTCCAAGAACAGCATGGTACATTAGTGTCGGTACATCAGCTAAATGTGCGTGTGGCATCATATGAGATGATTCAAGCAAACAACTGGGAGCATTATTATGTGCTCTGGAATTCACCACAGAGCAGCCACAGCATGATTCATTTGGCAGCCTTCTCCTACAGCTTACTGCAGTCATTTTAGAAGACCACAGGGCTTTTTTCCACAGAAAATCAGCTTAATAGTAAGATGTATTCCACAAATAAAGTGTGTGATGCTTAATAATAATAAGGAGCTACTTCAAAGTCTTTGCAAATTCTTAAAAAGCAGTGTTTAAGAGGGGCTGAACTTCCTTCACTTTGGGGCGCAAAACACCCTTGTTTNAGCGAGCCGCGGCACCCCCGAACCAGCCGCGGCTCCCGCCTGACCCCACCGCCGGCGGTCGCCTGCCGCCGCGGGGTCTGGAAAGCGAACCCGGCCGCAACTTTCGAGCGGCCCCGGACCTAAGAAGTAGCGGCCCCAGACTGGAGAAAAGCCGCAGACCGATGCAGCTCCCACCGCTGCTCGCCGCCGCACCGCGCCCGGACTGGAGAAGCAAGACTGGTGCAGAAATGC
>VXBP01002098.1:6436-45392 GCA_013400115.1 Rhinopomastus cyanomelas | reverse complement strand
AAACCCGGGAGCAAAGCACTTTGAATTTCAACCCGCTACAACCCCCAAGTAATTTCATTAACTTAAGTAGCTTGTTTTCTTGAGCTCTGCGTTGTGTATGTCCTGGATTTCAGTTTTTATTTTTCTCACAAATGACAGTGGGAAACTTCTGGTTTCTAACAGCAGGTAGGGTTTACTTAAAATTGGGAGTAGATGGGGCACTATTGTGATTCCTTCTAGAGACACCTGAGCGCAGACACTTTCTAAGAACTGCAATTCCCAAATTGATTTGTTGTGTGCACGAAAAAATAGGAAACTAATTTAGAAGTAGATTTTCATTTGGTCTCTTGGCTGCTATCAGTGTTTTAAATGAGAAATGGGAAGAGCTGGGGTCCTCTTTTAAGTCCACAGCACACATGAAGAAGGAATATTGCACACAATGCAACTGTCACATGCCAGTGGCAGGGGAGGTCAGTGGGTATAGAAACTCAACTCCACGAGCTACAGGAGTCTTCAGCTCTCAGTGCTGTATCCCTGAATGGTGTAGTTTAGGAGTGCTCAAATCAAAGGATTCAACTCAGCAATGTGAGGCTCTGCATTCTCTGTGTTGTGACAAAGGCATAGTGCCCTCAGTTTGTTGCCTTCCAGATAACCCTTGCAGAGTATAAGCTGGGTGACTTCCCAGCGTATTTAAAAGAATGAAGATGTTAAACTTTGGGAACAAAGCATTATTTTAATTAATTTATTTTATTTAATATATTAATGATATTTCAAAAAATCAGAAAAATTACACTGTCTTCGAGTGTCACTTCTCGTAGTATGTTTGAGGAGTCCCATCTTCTCTCCTTGCCACACAGCTTCATTTACGTGGCAATTTTTCAAATGTTGAAAAGAAACAGAAGCATTCCCCAAGTCATTGCTGAAATTACGTTGCCACATTAGAACGTTTAAACTACTCCCCTCAAAAAAAGCCCCATAGTGTTTCTCATCAATGTCTTTTATGCATAACTTATGGTTTCACATCCTGTCAAAGCTGTCTTTGGCTGCAGGATTTCCTCAACTGTTTTCTCTGTGCTGTGGTTGAAGGTGCATTGTTGGCACTAGGGAAGAGACAATCCTGAAAATTTACTGTAGTTTCTTTTTTACATCATGAGTCACACAGAGTGGTTACTCCAGCTGTACAAATAATGTAGGAAATGGAATTTTTTTGCATTAGAATTATGCAAGCCCAGCAAATGGTCTCAACAATTGCTCCTTAAGTCAGTGAAATTTCAAGCCATTCAGTTTTCTTGTAAGGAGCTCACAGCTTCTTTGATGATGAGGTTTGTTAAGCCCAAATGTGGAGATCTAATAAAATAATAAAAAGGCTCCAGAGGTGTTTATAGATTTCAATTATCTCTTGCTTTCTCTCCCAGGATTGGGCTAGGCAGGATTGTGCTGCTCTCAAGTACTACTTGAGCCCAGGCTACGTTTTATGCTGGCTGTCTCCGAGGTTTCTTCTTTGTGGCTGAATCGCCTTAGTGTGGGTAGTGTACAGAGGTGCTAAGGGCTTGCCCAGACAAAGCAGCCATGCCTCACAAAAGCAAAGAGGCAAAAGGAAGCAAAATTGAATCTCTAGCACCCAGCCCCTGGGCAAACAGACAAAACTAATGGATCCACTCTTGCTCCTCCCATCCAATTACTGTGATCCAGTAGAGAGAATATGGCAACATCGGTTCACACAAACTCTAATACTCTTAATCCCTTTCATACATATAAACCTCACATTCACCACCATTACTTCATTATCGAGCCACCCAGGCAGCCGGAGCATTGGAATGGACCCACCGGCTGCAAAAACCTGCCTCCTTCAGGTTTTAATCAGCTAACGAGGGATATGCAAATGACAAGCTTATGGGATTATGCCTTGTCTAACAGCAGTCCTCCTCACAGTGATACAGTACTAATACAGGTGTTAGTAAACTGGTTATTAGGCACTGCCTAATTTAGGCCCATTCATGCTGGGATTGTGCTGGCAGCCCTGCCATTTGTACTGCTGTTTGTGGCCCAGCAGGAGATCTATTTGGGCTGTGGTGGGTCTGACACAAGCTCTTCGCTGCTAGATATGAAGTTAATAAATCCGGTTGGTTTGGTCTTTAGCCATACACAACCACCCATGGCTGAAACGGGGACTTCCCCATGCACCCCAGCTGCCTGGGAAACTGCCACAGGAGGGCAAAGGGGAAGTCTAATTGACAGTTACTTAACATTTATATGAACTTTTCACATACTTTTGAATTAAATATGCAGCATTGCAGTATGATTAACACGTATTTTCTCTTTGTCACAACTAGCTAGCACTCTCTTCCATGAAAGAACACGCAGCCTAAGAGAATAAAATATTTCAGTGGTTCAGTACAACTGCATTTTAATTTTTCTTCTTCAAGGATATTTCTTTAAAAACTTCCTTCACCATGCTAGCAGTTCTACACTGCCATGCATTTGCTTGTGGTGTCAGCAGAGTGACGTCAGTAAGGAGTTCACAGACCACAGCATGTGATGTGAGCAGTTTGTTAGCTGGTAATCCTGCAAAAGGATGTCCAAAATATTCTGCTATATACTCATATCCCAAAGAGCAAATATTCTGTTTGCTTAAATACAAATTATGCCAAGCCTATTGCCGTCTTCATATTTCCCTGCAGGACTTTGGTGCCACCTTATACAAGTCTACAGTAGAAATTAAGATAGGATTAGCAAATAATTTTAAAGATCTCTGCTTTATGAACAGTGAGATATAGAAGCTTAGCTTGTGTCCATGTAGAATGGACAAGCAATGCACTAGAAATCTACAATCTGGATACTTCCACCATCTGGAAGTATCAAAATTAAATGGGAGATGCTCATTGAACGACAGCTTCTATCTTCTCCAGTGTAAAGAATGTATTTTAAAGTAGATCTCAGCTTAAGGCTCCTTTATCACGTGGGGTTTTGTTACAATAGTAATACCTCCAGTTACTCTTTCCTTCATTTAAGTAACTTTGGTGGGCCCACCAATGTGACTATGCAATTCCTCTTAGATTGAATGCATACATATCTATTTATCTCTTTGCTCTAACTGACCCAAACTAAACATGTTTCCTCAGAGGAAGGTCCTACATCTGAATTTTCCTTATGTCTTTACATTTGAAGACATTTGAAAATAAACACAGGCTTGAAATTTGCAGATTCAGACCCATGATCAATCTCTTGAACTGGATGAATGGATTCTGGCTGAATGAGTCTGGCTCGTCTGCTCATATGGCACTAATATTAGGGTTGCCTTGCTCTCCTGGTCTGTAAACTGGAACCAGAGGTGGCCTGTGAATGCTGTTTTGTCCAGTCTTGGGACTGGACAAATCCCAATGCTTGTGATAACCTGTTGCTCTGTGTAATGTATGTGCAAATGATGCACCAGATGCTGTAGAAGCTAAAAAGCATTGACTAATGGATGGGGAAAAGCCATAGTGGAATGATGTAAATAAAGCATGCATCTTGAGCTTATTAATTGCCTTCACTCATCCTGTTCTTTGATGCCTCTGAAATAATCTGGAGGAAATACTAAGGAAAATTTGAATCACATTGATTAGGGGCCAGTAAAGTCCTGCTGGGAGAATGTTGTGCTACTTGTAGATCCAAAGGGACTACTATCTGTTTATTCTCAGGCTTTATGCTGCTGTTTTCACAGAATCACAGAATCATTAGGGATTGGAAGGGACCTCGAAAGATCATCTAGTCCAATCCCCCTGACACAGCATGATCACCTAGACCAAGTCACACAGGAACACATCTTTCTTAAGAACTTTGGAATCCTAAATTGTTAGTAACTTCTTCTGGAAAGGATTCTCAGTTCCCTCACTGCTAAATGGGATCACAACATGGGGTGGGAGGGAAAGCACCATGAAAAATAACTTTGGACTGTTGTTTAAGAGTTACTTCCAAATGCAAAAAAAAGTGGGAAAATTGCATCTATAAGTTACCGTCAGAAAATCCTGTGGTCAAATAGCCCTAATGCTATTCCTTGTGTATCTCTACAATGAGAATTTTAAGCAGATTCCTCCTGCATGGCAGTACATAGGGTTAAAGGTTAACAACTGACCAATTCCTTGGACAAGGTGTTATTCAAAATCAGGTACTTAAGACATTTACTAGAGGACTTAGCCATTATAGCTGTTTGGAATCAGTGCATTTTCCAGCAAGGAAAGTATTTAAGGGGACAAAAAGGAGTTGGAGATGGAGAATTCCAGAAAGCCTGTCGCCATATAAACTAAAAACCGCCCTTAAAAGCTGAGTTTTTGTCACAAAAAATCCAACAGTATCCAAATAAAGTTGTGTGGAAATCATGGTTGCTAGAAAGAGATGAGAGCATTCTCCACAAACACTTTAGTTTGGCTTTATCTAAGCTCTGTTTTCAATGTACACACGGGTGTTCTTTTCCCATGTTGCTTTCCTTTGATGTAGTTTTGCCCCTTGAGAGCTATCTGACCTCTTTTTTAAAGCTTGTAAAGTAAGGGGTAACTTTACAGTCAGAACAGGAAGTGGCTGAGATGTATTTAAATGCGTGTGTACAGAAAGCAACACCAGATAGCAACACAACACACACGTCTTTGGGATCTGAATTTCCAATCAATGCATTCTCTAACACGCTGGCTTTAACGTGTGCTTTCATCTTTAGGGCAACAATGAAACCCCAATCAAAACAGCTGTGTCTCTAAACAGTACCTAAGAAGAAGATTTGAGTTCAAGCATGATTCAAAGAGTAGCTGAACAAAGACAGCTTTGTATACCTTTCAAAATGTTTTAATCTCTATTTTTTTGTCTCAGACTCATCCTATTGTGGAAACCAAACTCTCAATACGCATTTCAATGAGACTTTCTTAACTCGCTTATCTCTTCTGACTGCAGGTGGGAAAAAATTGATGAAATGCCAGTTTTCCATAAGGCTTTTAGGAACTGATAGTGGACATTAGTCAAGTAGCCTTTGGTTCCATCCCAATCTGAAGTGCATACTATCTATTTTAAAAAGAACAATGTAAAAAATAACTAGAGGAATTGTTTTTAAAAAAATCCTCATGACAGCACTAGTAATGAGATTTAGATTAATTTGCTGAGAAGTTTTTTGCAGAACAGGACATTCAAACAAAGAAACAACGGCAATGGCAGTCATATAATTTACTCCTAGTCATATATATATCTGTATATCTCAAATCAGTCCTGGGGCCAAGAACAGTCATTGGATTTTAGAATCTGTAACTCAGTCCTTGTCTAAGCAGTTAATACTGACGTGGAATACGAGCAGCGTGCACAGCCTAAGCAAGCACAGCAGATAAGGCAGGAGGAACGTGTGTGTGGAAAAGACAGAAAGAAACTTAATTGAACAAGCATAAATGCTTTTAATTGATTAAACAGACTCGATGTGTGTGGCTATTCCATCTCTCCAAACTTGGATGACAATTTGTGCTTTATCATACAAAAGCCTTTTTATTTATTCTGTTATAGTGACCTGTAACTTGGTTGATGTTTATTTTGCTTTCTTATAGCCGAAGGATGTCATTATGGAGAATAAGGAATTAAAACCAGGGTGGGGGGGCAGCGGTGTGTCTGTGTTAATCTCCTTGTACTACTTGAGTTATGAAGATGGTTTCATGGGAATTGTGGCCTACTGAGAAGATAAGGTTAAGTAGAATTTCTCACACAATATAGCTAAGATTGTAAAAGGTCTGTTTCTCATCTAATGTAGCAGACAGATGATCTTGGTTTGATAGCTTGCTGTTGCCCTCAAAGACTTAATGTGTGTGAAACAATTTTTATTCTAGTGCTGTACACCAGCCTGAGGTTTTAGACAAAATGTGAATCACAACTGTGCCGTCCTCCTAGACATCACTCCAAGAGAAATCAGGGTTGCACCGCTCATATTCATCTTCCAGTGCATTTCCTTTCACTGTGAGAGAGCTAGTTGTGGATCTGGAGTGCCATGGAAGGAACGGTGACTCTGTGAAGAGGACAATATCTCCCATTGCTCGATGAAGGGAAGAGGCACATAACATAGTCAGCCCACAAACATGTTAAATTAAATGTATTTGCATAATCTAATGCATTGCAATGCTGTTGCTTTTGTATATTTATGATCATAGGAATGTCAGACAGAAACAATTTCCTCTGTGCAGAGAGAAGCTAACAAAAAGTAAGGACTGTGTCCCTGTTCTCGTGTGTGAGATTCAGATATCACTTGCTTCAACAGAAGTCTCTGTCACTTTGATTTGTGTGAATATTATGCAAGATTTGGGATTTAGCTTTCCTTCAGATCATCAACGGCAGTCATGTATTTATCTTTACAGAGCAAACAGGAGGAAAATCTGTAGGACACCAGCTCTGTTAGAAGCAGCTGTATCCTCACCTCATGAAAACATCTGTCATGGTAAGGTGCAGAATAAGGCCTTTCTCTTACTCACTTCAACCTTTGCAGGGTTGATAAAGACATTATTGGAGCATAAAGCTGTGAAGATAACACATCCAGCCCAAACTTAAAAACCATACAGATGGGCAACCTTGCTTGACATGCAGGTGCTCCTGTGGTTTCTTCTAAATTCTTGTGGATGTTTTGAAGTGCCGCAATGCCTTAAAGATTTGAGCAAGACTCCAGATCCTTCCAATTTTCATTTGTCTGTACAAGTAAATGGGAGGTATTTTTAGTGGAGCTGGGGCCACATCCTGAAAAGGTTGGGCCAGATAGCAGGTAGTCCAAGTTCTGTCTCTGACGTCCCTGAGTCCTGCTCAACTCTGAGCATATTCTCTTTGCCCAAGAAAGTATTTTCAATTGTCCTTTTTATCAACCCTATAGCAAAGCACTGCATTGAGACTATCTTCATGAGAAAATCTCTTTAGTTTTGTATTCAAAGCAGTGAATACAGTGAAATCACTTTTCACCAGCTGATTTTGCAGGTGTTCTACCTACCTTCTCCATTGCTCTTCCATGTTACAAAAGGTATAATATTACAAAAAGTGGTGTTTTTCTTTTTTCCCCTTCCTTCAGCTCCCCTGCTCCCCGGCAGAGCAACTAAAATTTTGTATTCTACCCTGCCTTCTAAGAAGATTACTAAGCCATCTGACCCAACCAGCAGTGGCACCAATTAGGCATCATTCAAAATTAATAACCACTATGACGATAACAAATCAAAAGATTGAGTCTTCTGAAGAGAGAATAATTTTAATTAATTTAATCCTTGTTGAAAGATCAGCTGTGCACAGTCCTGCTCACCAGTGGGGCCCATTTGTCCCTGTCTGTCCCTGTCACCTAAAGCCAGTGAATATGATCAGTAGCCAGCACTTAGGGAACAATAAGAAACAGATTGTACTGTCAGGCTTCATTAAAGATCATCATTAGTATTCCAATTTGGAAACAGTCAATCTATCCTAACCTTTTACCAATTCTTTTCGGCTGCTTTTGTGAAGTTTGGTTCAGCTGCTAAATGTAAAAATGCTGTGCAGGCTGTTTTAAAACAGCAGGCTGGGTCTCACTGATGCCTGTCAGGCTGCAGCTTAGGCACAAAGCTCGGGGGAAATACACGTTATGCAACCCAGCTATACACGATATCATGTGCAGCTGCTTATGATCTAAGTATTTATGGGCAATGAAACTTTCTTCAACTTGAAGATTAACAATGATGAATGGAAATGAAATGGATATGGCACTTCCTTTCATCCCACTGTTGAGATTTGGTTTGGTCCCAAGAGTGTTTGTGTAGAGCCAACTGGCTGGCCAAGCTTTCCTGCTCCTCTCTGGTGACGGCTGCAGAGGGCATTTGGAGCATCTTGATGAGGAAGGTGAAATTTGAGATGTGTTTGCATTTCACTTTATCTTTTCCACCGAGGTCAGATTGCTTTATTTGTTTGTTCTGGATTCTGGTGGCTGTAAATAGTTATGGAGAAATGGATTATAGGATTTGGGGGTATGTTTCTGTGTGGTCATCCCTTTACCTTCATCAAATCCTCTGGCTGTGCAAGAGACATGTCCTGGATCTTAGTTTTCAAAACAGTTTGTCTGCCAGACAATGATCTCATTATTTTAATATTCCTGATATTTACTATTTGTTAACTTCCCCAGTTGTCCACCAGCTTCCTGAAGACAGTAGGAGGGCAGAGGTGTTTTGGGAATGTTCTGCTTGAAATACCAAAAGAAAAATAGAATCCTGTCCTTTCGAATGATCTCTAAGAAAAGTGCTTTAAAAACAAGGAAATATAATTGAGGTTTTTTCTGACTTCTCATGTATCGGGAGAGGGGTCACAGAGACTGCAAATGGCAGCAGAATTAGGCCAGTGAAATAGGGAAGGGGTGAAAGATTAGTTTTGACATTTATTTTTGCAAAAAAGGAACAATTTGTGATTAGCCATCAAAAATGTTGTTTGTGCAACAGGACAACAACAAAAGGCCCCAGAAGTATGAATTCATGCAGCCTCTCTGTAAAAGCCCAAATAACTTTTTGTAGTTTAGTACTACTTGATTTTCTGAATGTTTTGGATAGTGCATGAACCATCCTGGGGACAGTTATTTACAATGACTGCTTGTTCATTTCATCCTCATCAAGATGTCTGCTACTTAATTCCATGAATAGGTGCGATTTTCTACACACAAATATTCTCATAACAGAAGTAGATGCAGGATAAGGATGGTCCAGCCCAATGTCTAGTCCTGCCACCTCGCTGTCTTTTAAAGTTTTCTAAAACCAGCCCAATAGCAATGAGAACATTATTTTTTTTCCACAGTCAGCTGCATTAATATGAGAGAAAATCCTGTAATATCCTTCCCTTTATCTCTAGAAAATCAAAAGCTCAGAGGGAGGCATCATTGTTTTTTTCTCAGAGCAAAGATGAAAACCTAAATTGCTGAAAAAATTACAGCACTGAGATCACCAATTTGCTAATGGCTGGCAGAGTATGTCATGGAAAAGAAGGTTTCAGTAAAAATTTAGATTATATGTTTTCTAGGTTAGGATTTAGGAATTGCTGACTGTGCTACCTAGATTACCTTAATTAGCAGCACATATTGCAGTGATGAGAAACACACACATTGACAGGAATGCAGACGAAAAAATTCCCAGTATCCCACTGAACAATGCCAGTCTTTCAAACTGCTGATTTACAGTAGGTCCTTCCTTTTTAAAATCCATTTTGAAATCTATTATCTATTAATCTATTTAAAAAATCTATTAATTAATCTATTAATCTAGTTTTAAAAATCTGTTTCTAAAATGTCCAGTGATTACTGTGACTTTGTTAACTTTGCATGTGACCGACCTGTTACAAAAGGAAAGGTGGATGGAGCTGCTCTGTACTTTTATACCAGTGCAACTGAAGAAAGTGTCTGTCCCTAGCAGATTCTTAAAGTGTTTCTTTTTAAAGTGCATCTTGGCAGCTTCAATCTTTTCTAAGTTATTGATTTTGCTGTGACTTTTCTGTTATCCTTGAGTTTTACCCGGAGTCTCCTTTACTGGAGACGTTTAAGACCCATCTGGATGTGTTCCTGTGCGACTTGGTCTAGGTGATCCTGCTGAGGTGGGGAGATTGGACTAGATGATCTTTCAAGGTCCCTTCCAATCCCTAATGAGTCTATTGATTCTATGATTTCTCCTCTTTTTGATCACACAGACCTTCCCTGAAAGAGTGTGTCTTCAGAAGGTGGTTATATACATAATATTGCGACCTTGGTATTTTCAAATTTATTTACTTTTTTTCTCTAAATCTAGTATTTTTGTGAGAAAGCAGCCCTGGAGAAAAGCCTTTGGAGCACTGTGACTCTCTTGAATTCAATGGAAGTTGAATGAAAGTAATTTCTCAAAGATGCTGCTCATAAAACCAGTTCCTCCCTCCCTGCCCTTAGCACCACCCCATCTCTCCCTCTTGTCAGAGCATGTTTATCCACAGGTGGGGCAGCGCAGAGACCAACCTGGCTGAGCCTTTCTTCACAGATTTATTTTTCAGAAAAAGAAGGTTTTCAGTCATATGGGAATGTTTTAGGGTGTGGTAGGAATGGGAAACCAGAAACAGGGAATAGGAAAACAAAACCAGAAGCAGGCAACCTCCTCTTTTGTCAGACACAACAAAAACAACAACAACAGCAACAACATAATAATAATGCATTTGTCGTCGTAAAATAATGCGCTTGTCATGGTCATTATTCTATGAGTACTTTTTCTGTTCAATTCTTTTACCTGATGGGAACAACTACATAAAATTACTCAATTCTTTTTTTATCTTCCTTTCACAAATGATAATGTTGCTTATTCACAGAGATAAGCTAAAGAACCAAAAAGAAATGTACTGCTTGACCATGTGAGTTCGTGACAACACTTCAGGCTTAATACTTATTAGGCTGAAATCTGTACAGAAAAAGTAAATATATATATATATTTAAACTTATATATGTAATAATTTATATAGAGTATTAATAACATATTATATAAAATATTTATTAATCTTATATATATGTTTATATTTATATATCAATAGAAAGCAGCTCACAAAAATACTAGCTATAAATGCTCAAAAAATAACAGACGTCATAGCTGATTTCTAGAATTCCTCTCTATATGAGTGTGTAATATTTCCAAAGAACAATACCATCCATGAAAATGCGACTAGTAAGTGCCACAAATGGATGACCCATAGGTTTCAATGAAAACATATTCCTGAGTAAGAAGTTGTTTCAGCACAAACCCATCTCTGCTGGTGTGGCTACAACAGAGTCTATCTGTGATCTCGTGTGATAGCACTGTATGCTCGGCGTGCTGTGTGGTACCACTGGTGAAATCTCACCCACCCTGTACAGCAATATCCTCTAAGTTTTTCAGCAGTGTGGTATGTGATGAGATGCTGACCTTCACCTGTGCTGGGGAGGTTTCAAAAACACCCCATTTCTTCGGTTCTGTAGACCCTATTTAAAATCAATATCCTGCTGACAACAGACTTGTGTTACTGCTAAATATCTGACCTTGCGGCAGTGTGGGATAAAAGTCATGTGCTCAAAAAAAAAAAAAAAAAAAAATAGTTCTTGCACTGAACAGGGCAAATCCCTATTTCCCAAGATTACTAATTTACCTCAGCGACTATTTTGTTTGAATGGTATTAGCCATTTACTTTGAAAAATACCGTTCCACTAGAGTACCTGGTTAGTAGAACCTCTGTGAAATTAATGCACTAAAATAAACAGAATGTGACAGTGAAATATATTTTTCAAAGGAAACCTGAACAAGCAGGCTGGTTTATCAGAAAGGAATATAGTTAATCTGCAGAAAGAGTTACCAGGAAAAAGGAATCACTAATTTTTTTTTAATTACTAGGAAGTGGTTATTTCTTCTGATGAGTTCACACATTTAAAAGTTGTGTACCTCATGTAAAATCTCTTAAGGTGTACATGATTTGGCATCTTGCTTGACCCTTGGATGCCTTTGAGCCCAGCAGCTGATGTGCAGTACAACGTACCAGAGACAGACAGATCACAAAGCCTGAGGAGAGCATCATGGAGAGAAACAAAAAAGCCTTCACTGACAGGTTAATACTGACTGCAGCCTGGAGGAACTGAAGAGCTTTATCTCAAAGAGCTAATACCCAGAGCCTTTGTACAGTTCAATTTCAGACCTGCTCAGTGTGCTTTGGAGTTCAGCCCAGCAGGACAGAGCACCTACACACTGCACAGGTCTCCAGACCAATTACAGGTGACCAGCACCTATCAGGATCTAATTCCTTACACTTTGTGAATATTTCCTCCACCTTTCTCTACCCACCTTGCCTTTTTCTTTTCTTTCATTAGCAGAACAGATATTTGCTACACATGTTGAGGAAGATGTATTTATTTTTCAAAGTGCAACTACAGGTGGGTTGCAAAGTGAAATAATGAAGGAAAGAGAAAAAACCTCTCCTTTAACTGGAACCGACTCTGCTTGGCCTCGGGCTGAGCTTGCTTCACGTTGAAGACTGCCTGCTTCCTAGATGTTTGATTCCAAATTAGGACTGCACTGCCCTCCTGTGTCCAGAGCTGAAATCCCGTGTGTGAAATGGAAAAGGGTTCCAGAAACACTTTCTTCTCAGGATAGAGGAAACGTCTAGTTTTGTACAGTGGCTGTTAAGCAAAAGGAACAAAATGTTTCCTATGCCTGGCACTTTGGAAAAGCTTGCCACAAGATTAATTTTAACCTCCTTAGGGACGATTCTGCTCTGAGCTTCACCCAAAACACACAAAACAAGTGGGTAGTCCAAACCCTTTAGAGTGTTTTTTCCAGAACTGCTCTCATTGCCTTGTGCAAAAGTTTTAGGGATCCTGTGCATTTTATAGCTGTAGGACTTCCACAGCAGTCATTCCCAGTACATCCAGTGGCAGCAAGTTCCTAATGCAGATGTGAGGTTGCCCAGTTGCTTTTTCTTACCACTCCAAATGCTGTGCTCTACATATTTGGGGGTGCAGGAAGGAAGAGTTCAGGCTGAAACCTCTGGAAAACACAACGTCCAACACAGAGATGACCACACACCCTTCACACAGCCACAACAGCCCACAGGGGTCAGCCAACATACTCCAGTGCCACTGGCTATGCCAGGTGCAGCTGTATTAAATCATAGAATCATAGAATCACTACGGATTGGAAGGGACCTCGAAAGATCATCTAGTCCAATTCCTCTGACACAGCAGGATCACCTGACCAAGTCACAAAGGAACTCATCCAGGCGGGCCTTGAATGTCTCCAGTGAAGGAGACACCACAACCCCCCTGGGCAGCCTGTTCCAGTGCTCCGTCACCCTCACCGTGAAGAAATTCCTTCTCAGGTTGATGTGGAACCTTCTATGTTCCAGCTTACAACCATTGCCCCTTGTCCTATCACTACATGACACCGAGAACAGCCCAGCTCCATCCTCCCAACACCCACCCCTCACATATTTGNAACAGCTCAGTCCCCAGCCTATACTGGTACCTGGAGTTGTTCTTGCCCAGATGCAAGACTCTACACTTACCCTTGTTATACTTCATTCAATTTTTCTCAGCCCAGCTCTCCAGCCTGTCCAGATCTCGCTGAATGGCAGCACAGTCTGCAGGGGTGTCGGCAACACCCCCCAGCTTTGTGTCGTTGGCAAACTTGCTGACAGTGCATGCCAATCCCTCATCCAAGTCATCAATGAATAGATTGAACTGCTGGTATCAGCGCTGACCCCTGGGGCACTCTAGTAGATACAGGCCTCCAACTAGACTCTGTCCCATTGACGACTAGTCTCTGATTTCTACCCTGTAGCCAGTTTACAACCCACCTCACTACCCGATAATCTAGGCCATGCTGCCTCAATTTGGCTACGAGGATGGTGTGAGAGACTGTATTAAATGCCTTTCTTACGTCAAGATAGATGACATCCACGGCTCTGCCATCATCCATCCACCTGGTTATGCCCTCATAAAAGGCTATCAGGTTGGTCAAGCATAACTTTCCCTTTGTAAAGCCATGCTGACTGTCCCTAATGACCCTCCTGTCCTTGATGTGCCTGGAGACAGCCTCTAGAACAAATTGTTCCATCACCTTTCCTGGGATGGAGGTGAGACTGACCAGCCTATATTTAACTGGGTCTTCCTTCTTTCCCTTTTTAAAGATTGGGGTAACATTTGCTATCCTCCTGTCCCTAGGCACCTCTCCTGTTCCCCATGAATTAGCAAAGATGATGGAGAGTGGCTTAGCAATGACTTCCGCCATCTCCCTTAGTATACACGGGCGCATCCCATCTGGGCCCATGGATTTGTGTACATCCAGTTTGCCTGGAGGCTAATTCAACATGCTTGGGCAGAGCTGGCTGGGGACATGAAATGCTGGGTAGCAGAAGCAGAGGGTCCCTGCATGGTGGCTGGGCAGGCTGCTCTGCCGGTGGCTGTGCTAGCAGCCCCTTCCCCTCAGAGTGGGCTCACAGGCTTCTGGAGCAGCAATGTCCTGACCCCTAGTTCTGCTGATGCACAGCAGCTACAACCACCTGCTAGTTCAGAAATAAAGCAGTTCTTGTGCATTAGAAAAATAAAGTCTACGCCATTCTTTTCATTAAAGGCTAGGGATTAAGAAGAGGAACGCAGTGCACTTAGAAGGAAACACAGACACCTGCAAGAAGTAGGTAGTAAAGGAAAAATCTGTGCGAATATATAGAAAGCTGTTGGTTAGTAGGGAGCACCTCTGGTGCTGCAGGCAAGTCAGAAGTTCACTTGAAGGCCATG
The DNA here is from genome assembly GCA_013400115.1 of Rhinopomastus cyanomelas. Classification (NCBI taxonomy): domain Eukaryota; kingdom Metazoa; phylum Chordata; class Aves; order Bucerotiformes; family Rhinopomastidae; genus Rhinopomastus; species Rhinopomastus cyanomelas. The sequence goes on along the minus strand of VXBP01002098.1, from coordinate 31,168 downwards.
AGCTTTCCTGTTTAAGTAGTTCACACACTGATTAAGGCTTTCTTCCCACTATATACCAGTATATTTTGCTCATGTCTCATTAAAATGAGCTAGTTCCTAAAAGGCATGCAGAGACCTACATGGATCAGAACGGACTTGATGATCTCTTGTGTCCCTTCCAACCCCTAACATCCTATGATCCTATGATAAGTAGGGCACAGAGGTAATGAGAGCAGGGAACGCATCCAGTGCAGAGCCCAGAGCACTGCTGCTGGTAAGGAACAAACAGGACAGATGGAGGACAGATTTCACATAAAATAGCAAAGTTTACAGTTCTAGGGCTATAAAGGTCAGAGGACAAAACTTCAGCACACAAATGTGGCGGCTATTAAAGAAATCTGGTAGCATCTACCCAAACCTGCCGTAAGGAAACAAAACTGCCTGCTCAGTTAACAGCAAACCTGTGTCGCTCTGTATCCAGTGTGCTCGGAGTGCTGCCAAAGAAGTGAACCGCTGGAGAACTTGAGCAAACAGTAAATCTCCTTCATGCTCATGTAGTGTGGGCAACAGCTGCTGAGCATCTGCCTCAATATCCAACCGTATGATTTTGGCTACCACCCAGAGAGTTCCTGTAAACAAGTTGGGCAACCTAAACTTTGTACCAGTGCATAAGCATCAAGAAACACCACGGCTCCATTTGCAAAGGCTGGTGACCACCAGCACCAAATGGAACACTAGATGAATTACTCTCAGTTGTGACATTTTGTAATGATTCACGGGGATTATTCCTCTGGGGAAGAACTCTGTAATAATGGCATGCTCAGCCTGACAGCAAAAGGTGCTCTGTTTACATCAGTCAATGGGTTTGTGGGAACAGACCAGTACATGTGACAAGTGTTCTGAACAAGAGCTGAAAAGTTGTTTGTCCACGATGTATTAGGGTACATTGAAGATTGTAGAGTGCTGTGCTGCTCTGGACAGACTCCTTACAGTAGCTGGGCTGGCTCGCAGAAACCGCTACAGCTTGGACATATGCAGACACCATAGCGCAGCAGTTTCTCATTTTCAGTCTTTAGCACCATATGATGATAGTTCATTTCTTCCTGTGCCCTCAAAGAAAATCCGTCAGGTTTCATTTCATGCATGTTTTTAGGTGCTCAAATACTCTGCACAGAATGACTGGGTGGCATTGTTTCTGCATCATTATAAAAAAAGTTATAAATAAATCCAGAGACTCTTCAAACTGTGCACGCTATGTCACAATGCAACACCTGCAGATATAACTATGATTTTTTCTAAAAAGGACTACATTATTGTTGCCGTGCAGAACAGACAGCTTGGGAATACACTGAAACCCTGTTAAAAGTCCAACACACACCATATATTGCTTTATCCTAGTTTTAAGAGCAGTAGAGAGTCATTCAAATCTTGAATCAGCAATCATTTCTAAAGCTACTGTAGCTGGACTTAGAAATACAGGTGTTGTAGAGGAATTGTAGAGCACAATACATACTTACTATATATAGTATTGATTTTAATAGTCTCTCTTGTTAATTCTGATTGTTAAGAATACAAAATTGAACTACATTCTTCAGCATTTTAGGACCATTTTCATCACTGCATAGTAGCCAAAGATAACAGAAGGTTACTGCTTTATTTGGCTTTTCCATTTAAAATGGAGACTTAATACCACAACCTTTTTTGAAAATTTTTTGTCATTATGTCCCAGTGTTTTGATAAATATTTTAAACTATTTCTCCTGAACAAAAAAAAATAAAATTATTGATAGCAGAGTTTGAGATACATCCATTAAAGACCTGAGCTTATATGAGAGAGCAAATTGAAGCTCTGAACAGTGAGGTTTGGGGGTGTTGTAACATTATGCCTCCAGCAGATATGTTCACAGTAATTATGCCAAATTTTGGACTTTCACAACCTGTTTCAGAACTGGTGCTGTTGTCAAGGCTTAAGGTTAGGAAATCTATGTATTGTTTCCATACACATCCCAGAGGCTTCTATCAGATGAAAGAACTTTTTCTCTTCTACTTAACAGATACTTTGCATTTGATAAGTCCCTGCAAAGAATGTGAAAAATGTATGGTTAGTTAATTTTGGGGTTCTGGTTACCTCCTTCAGGGTTCAATAAGAGTTAACAGTTTTGTACTGAAGAGTCAAGGCCACCCATTTCAAGGTTATGTGCAACATTGCTGAGCTTGCCTACAACCAAGAGGAAGCCTATTTGTAATACAGGCTGTGCCTCATGAAAGGTATATCCGTGACCCAGTATGCAACCAAAAGGATCATCAGAGCATATCAGGCATGCCCAAGCCTGTCTGCAACTTGGCTGTGAGTGGTACATCGCTCCATATGCAAAGGCTGGCTTTGTTAGCATTTATTGTGTATCACAGAACCCTCTCTCTTTTCCTTTCTCCTTAGTTCCCCAGCCCATAGACTAAGCAAGAATTTACTGTATTGCTGTAATAAGAAAAGAGAAGGCTGAAGAAGCTCTCTTGAAGTTTCAAACTGATGGATTGAAAGTGGTAGAGCTAGTAAATCTGTTGGCAGCTTGATGGCACAGTTCTGATCACGTTTAAACGGCAAAACTTTGACAATTGTAAATGACCAGCTAAAGCAACATTAAAGACCACAAAGCTCTATTGCTTTTGTAGCTTTGCTTATCAGCTACAATGTCCCATATCTGAACAGGAGGGTTGAGAGGAGAGGAGAAAATCCATCTGAAATTTAGCAGCTTAAAAACAACAACAACAACAAAAAAAAAACCACTGAACGCTTATCATCATCCTGAGAGCTCAGTGGATTTGTGAAATCTTTTGGGATTAACAGGCTATTGATTGCTAATAAAACAATATTTAGCTTTGTCTGATGAACAGCAATGGAAAAAGGTGTGGGCACCTTGTCAAACAAGACCCATTGAGGATGGATGATGGGTTAAGTGTGGGGGTCTGAGTGGCAGCGTGGGTGCCCAGTCTTCAAGGAGAACTTGTCAGTTGTTAGTAGGGCTGGTGAAAGGAAGGACGCCAGCGCCTGATGGCTGGGGTGGTATTGATGCAAGTTAGCTGACTAATCAGATTGAAAAAGTCCCATGGTATTTATGTCACTTTAATTTTCATCAAACAATTGGAGACGACAGCACTCTATTAAGAAGAGGTTGATCCAGAACTAAAGCTAAATAAATTAGGGTCTCGGTTTAATCAAATTATCCCTCTACTGGCCTTGGATTAACCGAGGGAGACAGCGTCGGTCTAGGCACTTCTCATTGGTTGATTTTTTTTTTTTTTTAAAAGAAGCTGGTACAAAGAATGGGAGATTTTACACACATTGCTACCACTCATAATACCTCAAACAAGCACCTTTTAAAAAAGCAGGAATTAATATTTATCGGGAGAATTTGCAGTTTTACTTAAGGGTTTTTTCCATTTTTACTTTACTTTTGTTTGGTGAAATAAACTGAAAATGAGGCAGCAACCTGTCCACAGAAAAGCTAAACTGAAAGAACTTGCAGCAAGCTGGCACAAAAATTGAAACACCAGGCTTATGCAGCCTTTTTAGTTGTGATAGTTTATCTGCTTTAAAGTCCTCTCATTGCACATTTACCCTTTGCTACAGTTTACTAACATTGTGCAGAACAAGTCATTCTTTTCCCTCCTTCTTACACCCTTTAGACCTCGGGAGAAAGCCTTTGCAGTAGCTGGATGGTCTCTGAGAAAATAATTTTCCTAAACCACTTGGTATTCTCTCCTGCAGTGTTTTTGTGAGAAGTTTGCAGCCAGAGCTCTGTCTTTTCAGAACTGATAACATGAAGAAATTGTGTTTATAGATCCTCTACCAAGATTAAATTAAACAGTTGTGATAGATCTTCTGAAACCTTGAACTCCAGAAACATTCCCATTCTGTGTGTTGCCAAAACTGTTGTGTCTCTCCAATTTTCTAGATACAGGGTGAAAGTAAATTAGTACATGTGTCACTGCAAACAACTAACTGAGTTTGTCCCAGTTAACTATGGATTTTATTTTTGAAAAATGCAACGTAACAGATATTGCCTTCCACCTTTGCTGGAAAAGTCGAAATTGTTCTGCATGAAAAGCTGAGTCAATGGATGTAGTCCTGAACACTTTCTGAGCTGTAGCTGTTCCTGACTTCTGAATTCAATTTGCGTGCTCATGGTCATGGTATTGTTCCTCATTCTGCTGGGGTAGTCACAGCTTAGGGAAAGTGAAGCTGACGAAAGAAATACTTGTATTTTGGTTATATCTGTCAGAATGGAATGGCTGCTCTGGACTCTGATCTAACGCACTTTTCAAGGTAAAATATTTACATTTGCCTATGTAACAGACATGAGAAGTATGACTTGGTCCCTACTATCCTGTCATGTACAAAATTTCACACTCTTCCTCTACTTGCATTTTTGCTCTGAAGCGTAGCCCATCTCAAATGGGCTCCAGTACCTGAAGGGGACTACAGGAAAGCTGAAGAGGGATTTTGTTATGAGCGACAAGTGGGAAAGAGGGGAGATTTAGACTGGATCTTAGGAAAAAAATCCTCACTGGGAGGGAGAGTGTTGAGACACTGGAACAGGTTGTCCAGGAATGCTGTGGATGCCCTCTCCCTGGAAGTGTTCGAGGCCAGGCTGAATGGGGCTCTGGGCAACCTGGTCTTGTGAGAGGTGTTGCTGCCCATTGCAGGGGGCTGGAACTAGATGATCTCTGAGGTCCCTTCCCACCTAAGATATTCGATGATTCTGTTATTTTCTGAATGCTTAACATCCATTATTGGGACATTAAATATCTTATAGATATTTTAAAAAACATTACATGGCAAATAGTTTCCTTTTGACGCTTTGTTTTTCATGCACAGCGCTCACATTCCACTAGTTTGACCTGTGAGCTGATCCTGACTGACTCCTGTTCTAACCGGTTTCCTTGATGTGAATGACTAGAGATCATATACTTTCATGGTAAATACATGTTCTCAGGTAAACACTTAATTTGACTTCAAATGGGGATAGGATTTATTTTGTAGGGTTTTTTTCCCCCAATCATTTACTCTAAGTTCAGATATATTTTCCCTGTAGAATCACAGACATTAACAGATTAAAAACTCTGACTTAGGGACACTTTCTCTGAATGCTGGTTGCCTTTAAGGTGCTTACAAGTACTTTGATCAGTATTTACCTTTTGGACATTAACAGTGAAAGTAACTGAAGACCAGTGAGTTTATAAATCTCTAATTATTTTTTTTTAATATTATATGGTTGGAGGTATCTTAGTTGGATCCCAGCAGTCAGTAGCACCCAAAACTGTCCCATGTTCCTCAGGCTGCTGCACAATGCACTTTTCATGAAGGCACTTCTGTAGGGGCATACATGTATTTTATCTCAAGGTGGTATCACTCCTTTTCTGCACTGTACATGTGCCCTAATTCAGATGTGGCTTTGCTCAATCCTTCATTGAAAATACTCACTGGCAGTATTTGTACTGTCAGTGCTACACTTCTGGCTGCACTTTCCTGATGTTTACTGTCCCCTCAAGCTGCTGCCCGAGCAGCGCTGAAGTGCACTGGTTTAACCAGCCCGACTGACAGGGACATTGGGGAAGACAGACCACCTAATTGTTCACTGCTCTGACGCAAGACAGTGGCGGAGAATGTGACAGTGGTGTTTCCTTTGCCTTTCTGACAGGTTCAGAAATGCTGCTTTAATGTTAACACACAGAAAATAAAGTATGGAGGGGACTCACAATGATCTGTGTAACATACTAACTTACACACTTTGTCATGTAACCCTAGCCTTCATTCCAGGGTGATCTTCTGTTAAAAACAGAAACCCCCAGTCTGAAATGCCTCAACAAAAAAAAAAAAACAACAAAACAACAAACCACCCCAAACCTGCCACTGTCCAGAAAAAAAAAATTCTGGTTTGCTGCCCACACTTTGCTTGACAGCCCTTTCTAGGAGCACTTCAGCTGCAGGTCTAAGCTTGCTTTCTCTCTCCAGCTTAAGCTTAACCCTACTACAGTGTCTCCTGGGCTTTCCCTTCATGAAATATCTTAGGATTTTGTTAAGGCGAATACGGCCATGAACCTTTTAAACTGACTCAGCATGGTAACTGTGTAAATTTAGATTAGTAATCCTGCTTTCAATATCACTCATCTTCCCTGATGATAAGAATAAAAAAAGTGCCAAAAAAGGAGTCTGTTCCTTCAGTATGCTGACTGGCTTTCTGAGTTTTGTTTCTTTAAATTCTTTCCAAGCTCTAAATTACTTTAAGAGAGTCTAAATCCACCCTTCAGCTGACAGTGTAGTAAAGGAGAAGAAGATCATTGTTGTGAATGATGTTTCATTGCAGTGATGCCCTTCTGCAAAATATGAGGTTTCTGTCCCCTTGTTGCACCCATGACTGCTGCAGCCACTCGCTTCACTGCTGTGTTGTGTTGGAAAGTGACAGCTTTGTGAGAGCCTCCTCATTGCTGCACATCTTAAAGCTTTAAGGAAAATCCACTTCACAAATGAGACTGCTTCCTACAAAGAGTTTGCATCTCTAATTTAATCAACAAGGTACCAAGCTGGGATGGGGAGGTCTGAGCATCTAAGCATGTTTGCAATGGTACCCCATGCTTTTGGGAGTGTCATTCTTGGGACTTGCATGTAGCAGCATGGGTTTAGTCTCTAAAGAATGTAGTGTAAAATTTCAGACAGTCTGGACTTTCTAGATTGAAACTTATTTTGAATAATAGTCTTCAGTCATGAGCTTCATGCAGTTTTCTGTTGCATTGGTGACCTGGGGTGGTTAAAATTGAAAAAACATAATTAACTACATAACTGAGTAAGAAGTTTCTTAATATTAATATTTAAGCATTCTTTCTCTCCTTTCTAAAGTCACAGCCACTAAACAGCTTCCTCAAAGACATTTCATTTCTGACACGATTTCTATTAACACACTTCCTTTGCTTTTTTGGGTAATGGCAAGTACTGTGGTAACAAAAGAGTGATGAGGTAGGGAATAACACACACACGCATGGAAATCCAGATGAGGCAAGGCCCACCAGCGATATGTAGATACTGCATGTTGTGCTCAAACACAGCATTCCTAGTGCTGTGCTTCTAGATCTTAAAAAAAAAGTTAGAAATGCAGCAAAAAAACTGTCTATATTCAAAGTTTCTTCACCTTGGCCCGGATTATGAAATAGTAGTCCATTACATTGTAAATCTTCCTGTACCATGCAAATCCCTTTACAAGGATTAGGAGATTGTAACAAAGATGCTCATATTTCAAGCTGTAGTGCAGAACCTTTGTGTCTGTGGCTCTCGCACATTCCTCTCAGCCAGGGTATAAATGGATGACTGTGGCTGCCCCCTCAACCCACATCACAGCTCCCACAGTATCTACAAATGCGAAGGGATGGCTAGTAGCTCTGCCCTTTGCTTATCCTACTGGTTGAGTGATTCTCGTCAGTTCCTGGTTACTGCTATTGTTTCTATCTGTGCTTCTCTTTGTGTGTTTGGCCTTTCTGTGTCTTCTTTAATCCAGTGGTTTTTTACTCCTGACTATGTGAATATCACTGTCTATATCGCTCCTTGGTTTTTCATGTCTCATTTTCTCTTGTGTGGTTCTGGACAGGTAGTCAGCTCTCCTCTCTGCAGCTGAGTGGTACATCCAGCTGGACTACGATAATAAACTTAGTCTTTCCTGACAGACAGGAAGAAACTTACAGGAGCAGGATTTGCATCAGGGTGGTTGACAATTGTAGCCACAGTTCAGGTGCTTGTTTAGGTGAGTGTTCATGGAGGCAGATTACAGCCTGGTGACTCTGAGGATACAAGTTCTCAGTTCAAGAGAGACAGGGAAGTACTGGAGAGAGTCCTCCAAAGGGCTACAAGGATAGTTCAGGCACTTGAACACCTCTCCTATGAGGAAAGGCTGAGAGAACTGAGGTGGTTTAGTCTGGAGAAGATGAAGAGTGAGTCTTATTAATGTCTACAAATTTCTAAAAAATGTGTGTATCAAGAAGAAGGAGGCAGTCTCTTCTGTGGTGCCCTGTGACAGTACTAGAGGTACAAGCTGGAAGACAGGAGGTTCCACCATAACATCAGGAAAATTTCATTGTGAGGGTGATGGAACACAGGCACAGGCTGCCCAGGAGAGTCCTTTGGAGGCTTTCAAAACCTGTCCGGCTGCATTCCTGTGAGGCCTGCTCTAGGTGATCCTACTTTTGGCAGGGTGGTTGGCTTAGATGATTTTCAGAGGTCCCTTCCAACCCCTACTAATCTTTGATCTTCACAGAACCCAGTGTGCTGCTCATGGCTGAAGGACAGTGGCTGTGGATGCTGTATCTTACAGGTCTGCCTTTGTAAATTCTGTGCTGGAAAATCTGACCATCAACATCCAAGTGACTGCTCTGCATCACACATCCACCCTGGGTGCTACCTGATACTCCACTGAGACATGGGTAGTTTATGAAAAGAGTAAATGTGTTCGTACTTTCCCCAGAGTTTTTTCAGCTGAATGAATCAACAGTGACCGTTGGTGGTTAGAGAGACTTGATGCCTGCTGGTCTGTCATGCAGAGCCTTCCTTCATTCACCCTGTGGATGTCTGTCTCCTGACATCCTGAATAGCATGGGTATTGGCCATTTTTTTTTCACAACTGATTGGACTGACGTTTTTAGACAAAAATCTCCTCTAGGCAGTCCAGGTTGCTTAGTTTCTAAATGGAGGACTTTGGCAGGACACGGAAATCTCACTCTTTGATGTTCAGGTCATCACTGTGACACTTAAATTCCCCCACTGCTAATCTGACCGTAGACCCATAGCATTGTCCTGTTAAAAGAAAACCACCCGCACTGATCCCACATCCCTTACAACGAGGTTTGGAAAGAAATAGTCTTTGAGGCCCATTTAAATTCATAGAGACCAGCTCAGTGAAATTTAGTACCCAGTCACAACCTGTCATTGTGATTTTCTTTATAGAAATCTGTGTGTGGCAACAGACTTCCTCACATTGCCATGTCTTGGGGTACCTATAAGGAAAGGACTTACAAAGAGTTAATGAGTATAAAACGGATGGTGATGATGGTGCTCTGTTTTACAGTGCAGCAATCATTTCTCTTATTTTTTGAAGCTGAGCTGCATTTCAAAACAGAATTTAAGTAAAGCCACCACCTGTTAATTTTTCAGCCAATCTGCTCTTTTAGTCTTTCAAGAAAAAACCCATCTTTAGTAGAGGTAAATTTGTATCCTTGTCTGGCTTCTAATTCCTGGCTCATTCTCCAGCCAAGTGGCATTTAATCAGATATGTGAAACCTACACATCAGGAGGACACTCTCCAGGTGTTTCCCCTGTGATGCCTTCTTGTATTCCTTTATACCCAGCACCATTTACTGCCTGTGATCTCCTGGGCTTAGTGAGAGCAAACACGAGTCACCTCTCTGGCATAAAACGAAATGTCTAGCACAGATAGTTTCTAGTGCTGGTGCGTAGTTAAGGAAAGCAGGTGCTTTTACAAATTCTTGATTTGCAACCATCTCTAAGGCTTAGGGCTTGTACAACAGACGTAATTTGTGGCTCCTTACATATCCTCCTGTTCCGTCATTGTCCACATTTGGTCTGACTCTTAATAGCCTCTTTCATAGAAACACATTTACTGGGGTTGGTTTCATGTTATTGCATTAGATTATAGGTGCCTCGTGTGTACAGTATGTAGAAAATAGGGCTGCAAGCTTGAGATTTTCAAATGCCACCACTGAGGTGCCCCACAAGAACTGATGGCTTCAGCTCTGGGGTGTAGCAATTGGCTGAAACGCCTACCAGGTCTCTTGAGTACCAAAAAGCAACACAAACTCCGTTTTATCATTTGTTTTGTGAGAGCTGACCTTCCCCACACCACAGCACACATTACACTCCTCTCAGATGTCCGAGAGCACAAACTGCAGAACTTCAGAGCCTTCCCCGTGTCCTGCGGAGGAGCAGCGGGAAAGCTCCCCTGTGGCTCTGCTGTGATGGGGTCAGACACAGCACCAGGGAACATTCAGTAACTTGCCTAGGATGCCAAACACGATGTTCTGCAGGTGAGGACCCTCAGAGGTTTTTATATAAGCTTTTAAATGACTTTTAACTTATGCACTTGAACAGGAACCTGAGTGGCAAAAACCTGTTGTCCAAAAGCCAATCCCTACGTGTTATTTCCTTTAACTCTCCCGAAGTAGCCACACAGAGCAGAGGCTCGACCACCAGCCACTGCCAAGCGCGCCAATCGCCACGCCTGCCTGCAGAAATAATCCGTTGTGATTTTCGCTGGCGCAGGCAGCCTCCGTTTCTCCCCTTGTTTGCTCCTCACATCCGTGACGCCACTCAACGTGGCAACCCCGCCGCAGCCCTCACCAAGATGGCGCCGACCCTGCCCCGCCTCACAGCGGGCGGAGGTGAGCAGAGCGCGCCGCCAGGGGGCGTGCTAACCCGCAGCGGCCGCGGGCGGGCAGGGCGGGACTCTGCGCACCCGGAACCTGCGCACGTGGGGCAGGGCCGGGGCAATGGGCTCGCGGGTGGCGGGTGCAGCTCGTACAGGTGGGTTCGGGACTGAGCGTTTCCTCCACTTTTTCCCTGCTTCCTTCCTCTCCTCTTCCTCCTCCTTCCCAGCCTTGTCCCACCCCGCGGGTGAGTGACAGTCCCTTCCTGTAGGTTTCACAGAGGCCGCGGGGCCACCTACTGATGAGGATCTACCTGAGCTGTCGGACGGCGAGGAGGATTGGGATGAGGAGGAGGAGGAGGAGGAAGGCGGCGCCGGTGCCGAGGGCCTGCGGACTCGCTGCCTTTTCTGCGACAGGTGAGGGGGGTGGAAACCCCGAGAGCTGCACTGGGCCTGTCCTTGTCCCTGCGCTCTCCCAGCCCGGCCTGAGGCCCTGGGGAATGTGCGGGGTAGCCTAAGATGGAGTGCCAGAGCCCAGGCCCGGCCCGCGGGGTCGGGACATAACTAATCCCGGCTTGGCACCAGTGCTCTGTGCCTGGCTGCGCTTGTGTAGGGTCTCTGGCGTTAAAGGCGCGTTAAATGCAGAGTACCGGAAGGAAGTTCTTGTGGTGCAGCAGATCTAGCCTGCCAGCTCACCTTCTGTACATGTGGTTCTCACGTTTTGCGTTTCATGTTGTCTTGTCTCCTGAGGGGTTTTGGGAAATTAATGGGGTTTGTGGTCCAGTCAAATGAAGTTTTTCGATGTATTGCTTTTTGTGGCAAGATGTATGGCAAGAGAGTTAAAACTGCGTCAAGAATTATGTGAGTGGGTAGTCACTTCCTTATGTGTTCTCAGAAGCAAATCCAGTGTGTTCTGAATGTCCAGCCCAGCAGATCAGAACAAAGCACACCCCACTGAGCAGCAGCGTTACAACTTGTAAACATGTGAATACTGTATTTTTAATAACTTGTTATTCCTAGGTTGTTTAGCTCTGCTGAAGAGGTGTTTTCCCACTGCAAAACTGAGCATCAGTTTAATGTTTGTGATGTAATCAGGAAATATGGTGAGTTTTTTTTCACAATTTAGTTCCTTTCCGTATCATTAGCACCCTGTTTAAAATAAGTTGTGAAGATTAGATTGTTTCCTTGTGATTTCCTGGTTGTAGCTGAGCAAGGAAAGCTATTGTAGCAAAAAACTCATCCATTATATTGATGCTGGCTGTTTGCTGTGTGCCTTCTCCGTTGATAAAGCTCTGGCTAGTAACAAAAGTAAGACTAATCTGTGTGTATAGGCCAAGGTGGTGACTAAAGGAAGGTTCATATAGAAGGAGACGTGAAGTAGTGGAGGAGCTTTGAATGAACCAAGTGCCAAAGTACTGAGCCTGAGTTTCACATCTTCCAGCATATAGAAGGAAAGTGGAAGATGAACAGTGTTGGAGAAATGGTATTTTAAGGATGTGCACTGAAAAGGAGTGGGGGGATAAGAAAATGGGAACCACATGCAGAAGTGTTTAGAAATCTGCATGTGTAATTGTAAGATCTGTCCTCTGTATAAAATCCATTGGAAAGTAGTTTGAGTTTATGCAGTGTATTTGTTCTTGAGAAAAGTATGTATTTACGTACAAACTACTGTTACTTCTGAGCAAGGTGGCAGTTTTAAATCACTATTAGCATGTGTTCTTGATGGTAGGATCAATTTACACTTCATTAAGCAGACAGCCTGTTGTGTTCTTTTGTTTGCATTTTCAGCTGAAGTATCAGCAAGGAAGCTCATAGGAGATGATTGTGGCTGTCCTGGTGCAGTTGCTTGCCAGTGAATGAGATCCTTGTTCATAATCCACATTTGCACGTGTTCCGTTCTTAATTTATGGTAAATGTTTTTGTGGAAGTGAGAATTTCCTGGTTTAGTCCTAAGGAGAAGGACATAGATATCAAACTTAAGATAGGAAGTGTCTCAGACAATGTTGTACGCCCCCAGGGAAAGCTAGGTAATTGAACAAGTAGTTAGTATTCATATAATTCTAAAATGGATGTGGTTTTCTGCAACATGAGCCCTCTGTCTTTGTCCCCCTTCCTTTCTTTTCAGGACTTGATTTTTATGGATACATTAAGTTAATAAACTTCATTAGATTAAAGGTAGGTATGCTGTGTATTTGGTTATTGTGTTTGGATAATGGGAAATCAAACTGGTCTGCTTTCAGTTTTGTGCTTTTTAATGTCTGTATAATGTCATTTATTGTATTTCCAGAAATAGGTTATCCCGGGAACCAAAAGAGCTATTGATGGGCTATTTAGATGTGAAGTTGTTTTCATGATAAATATATTTAATAAATGTGACTTAATATTTTTGGAAGAGGATGTGCAGCCTTACAGAAAGACCACATTGTGTAGTATAACATCATTTGGTTAATTCTTCTCAGTCTTTGACACTCCTGTTCTCACTCTAGTAGTGGGATTGAAAACTAGCAAGTTTCTCAGTCCTTGCATGCTTGTTAGTGTAAAAGAGTTTTTTATGGGGATGTAAGCTGGCCACACTCCTACTGCCCTGTTAGTAAACGCAACACTTGGTCCTCTAGGCCATAGAAATTAAAATTAATTTCTGCTACAGTGATACCTACACCAGGAAAGGTGATGGGAACCTATAGTTTTAAATTAGGCTTGAGTACATTTAGTGTAGTCTCTGCCTTTGAAGAATGCTCTTTGGTTGTACCTTAAAAGTTTAGTATTAGACTTTACACTGTCTTACAAAATAAAGTATTTTCTACTTCTACATTTCACGATATCCTCAAATAGTTATTTAAGGTGCAACTAGCTAACCAGACTATCACAGGAACAGGAAATTTTAAGTCCAGAGTCTGATCTCTCCTTTCCTGACAGTGTATTAACTTGCACAATTCAAGCAGGAGAAAGCCTAGCATTTCTGACAGCTTGTGTCAAAGCGTTTGGCATGATTACTGTCTGGGCTATTCTCTGGTGGTTGTATTGTCAGCATACTATGGTGAATACTTGTGGGCAGAGCTAGGATGGAAGCTAGTTCATTTCTTCACTGCTCTTGCTTGCTATGCTTTAAAGTACGATCTTTCTCAGCATTTAATACAAAGCTACTTTAATACCCTATTTAATAAGTGGAAGAACAGGTTTTTGCCTTATTTTCTTGAATGAAATTCTAAGGATGGTGTTTTCAAAAACACTTGGCTTACATCCGCTTCTCCTTCTGCTTAGAAACCAACAGGAGCATCTTTGGGGTCTCTCAACAGCCCACTGCCATGGGAAAGAGAGGAATATCTGAAACCAGAGCTAGAAGATGATCTTCTGCTTCAGTTTGGTAAATAAATACATTTTGGTGTGATTGTGTGAGGTGGACCATGAACTGGCTGCAGGATAGAAGCCAGAGAGTAGTGGTCACTGGCACAGAGTCTACTTGGATGCCTGTATCTAGTACCAAGGGTCGGTACTGGGACCAGTCATAGAATCATAGAATCACTACGGATTGGAAGGGACCTCGAAAGATCATCTAGTCCAATCTGCCTGCAACAGCAGGATCACCTAAACCAAGTCACACAGGAACACATCCAGTCGGGTCTTGAATATCTCCGGTGAGGGAGACACCACAACCCCCCTGGGCAGCCAGCCTGTTCCAGTGCTCCGTCACCCTCACCGTGAAGAAATTCCTTCTCAGGTTGATGTGGAACCTCCTATGTTCCAGCTTACAACCATTGCCCCTCATCCTATCGATAGNCCACCCAGCTCTGTGTCATCAGCAGATTTGCTGACAGTGCATGCCAATCTCTCATCCAAGTCATCAGTGAATAGATTAAACAGGACCAGTCCCAGCACTGATCCCTGGGGCACTCCGCTAGATACAGGCCTCCAACTAGACTCTGTCCCATTGACCACTACTCTCTGACTTCTACCCTGTAGCTAGTTTACAACCCACCTCACTACCCGATAATCTAGGCCACAACGCCTCAGTTTGTCTGCAAGGATGCTGTGAGAGACCGTGTCAAACGCCTTACTTAATATAGATGACATCCACGGCTCTGCCATCATCCATCCACCTGGTTACGCCCTCATAAAAGGCTATCAGGTTGGTCAAGCATGACTTTCCCTTTGTAAAGCCATGCTGACTGTCCCTAATGACCCTCCAGTCCTCTCCAATCTATTAATTAATGACGTGGATGAGGGATTAGGGTTCACTGTCAGCAGGCTTCCTGATGACACGAAGCTGGGTGGTGTCACCAACACCCCAACAGACTGTGCTGCCATTCAGCAAGACCTGGACAGGGTAGAGAGCTGGGCAGGGAGAAATGTAATGAAGTATGACAAGGGTAAGTGTAGAGTCTTGCATCTTGCATCTGGGAAAGAACAACCCCAGGTACCAGTATAGGCTGGGGACTGGCCTGTTGGAGTGTAGTGTAGGGGAAAGGGACTTGGGGGTCCTGGTGGACAGCAGGATGACCATGAGCCAGCAATGTTCCCTTGTGGCCAAGAGGGCCAACAGCATCCTGGGGTGGATCAGAAGGGGGGTGGTTAGCAGATCGAGAGAGGTTCTTCTTCCCCTCTACTCTGCACTGGTGAGACCACAACTGGGGTATTTTGACCAGTTCTGGGCCCCTCAGTTCAAAAGGACTCAGGGCTGCTGGGGGGAGTCTGGAGTAGAGCAACAAAGATGGTTAAGGAAGAAGAGCACCTCCCTTATGAGGAAAGGCTGAGGGAACTGGGTCTCTCTAGCTCGGAGGAGAGGAGACTGAGGGGTGACCTCATTAATGTCTATAAATATGTGAGGGGCAGGTGTCAGGAGGATGCAGGCAGGCTCTTCTCTGTGTCATCTGGTGATACGACATGGGGCAGTGGGTGTAAGCTGGAACATAGGAGGTTCCACATAAATATCAGAAGGAACTTCTTCACAGTGAGGGTGATGAAGTGCTGGAACAGGCTGCTCAGGGTTGATGTGGAGTCTCCTCTGAAGAGGTTTAAAGCCTGCCTGGATATGGTCCTGTGCAACTTGATCTAGGTGTTGCTGCTGTGGCAGGGAGATTGGACTAGATGATCTTTTGAGGTCCCTTCCAATCCCTGATGTTCTGTGATTCTGTAATACTCAACATTACTACGTGAGGAAATCCACATACCAGCGGGGTTTGTGATACTCCTACACTCTGAAATATTTACTCTGTATATGTGTCGGTTTTTAGTGACCGAGATTTCTGTAGCCCTCTTTGATTGTCTGCCTTCACTTACCACAGATAGGATGTTCATGGCAGAGATGCTGTATGTAGTAAACAAGCAGGTCAAAGAAACAAAGAGTTAGGAAACTTTTAAAGCTTCTAAATGTAGGTATTTACTATACTTTTGAATGAGTGTAAGTAATTAGCCTTGTTGGAAATAATCTTCATGGAGTGCAAGATGCTACACCTACATAGAGTTTTGTTCCTTTAGTGATTCTAGTGATAGTACAAGTAGCCTTAGTTTCCCTCTCACCATAGTTTGTCAGATGGTCTGGAGAGAATTGAGTGTGACTTGCGGACTTATTTCTGCTGCCTATGTACCCCCCACTGTCGTCCTATTTTACACGTGATTGTACATCTTTCTTTTGCTTAACCCGAAAGGTATTTGGGCTTGTACAATTTTTCTTCTTTGTACAGTCTGAAATGCAGTTTAATCCTTCACTGAGCAAGCCCTGCTGCATGATAGCAGACTGGCCCACGGCACTGTCTTCTATGATTAAAGGGAATAGATGCATAGTGAAGTCTTTTGCTAAATAACATGTAACTGACTTTATAATATATCCAAAATACAGCAGTACAGTTTTTTTAATTCCCTGACATCTGTTGAAATCATCAGCTGGCTTTATCAAGGGGTGAATGGGACTGACTCTAGGTTCTAGTAATCCTGCTATGTGCTTCTGAGTTTTGTGTATTTATCAACATTATAAAAGTTCAAGGAATTGCTTTGAAAATGAAGATTTACTACCTACTTATTAAAATATATTAACTTTATATAGCATCTTACTTTTCCCATTACAGTTAACAGCCCTTTTGGTGTCAGAATAATGTAACTAGAAAAATAGAGGATAGGGCTGTAATTAATCACAGTTTAATGTTTCTGATCAATAATTAAACTGTATGTAAAGAAGCCCAAATTCTATTATTTGTTTGCTTTGTGAACATAGAGCTTATGTCTAGAATACTTGCTTTTACTGAGTAGTATAGAATCATAGAATCATAAGGGATTGGAAGGGACCTCGAAGGATCATCTAGTCCAATCCCCCTGCCAGAGCAGGCTCACCTGACTGGAGAAGCCATGGAATCAGAGTCACTCAGGGTAGGAAGGAACCATCATCCAGTTCCAACACCCCCAGCACAGGCAGGGACACCCCACCCTAGACCAGGCTGGCCAGAGCCCCATCCAGCCTGGCTGTAAACGCCTCCAGGGATGGGGCCCCAACCACCTCCCTGGGCAACTCATTCCAGGCCTTCACTACTCTCACGGTGAAGAACTTCCTCCTCACATCCAGTCTAAATCTACCCATCTCCAGCTTTGCAGTGATCTGCAGTTAATCCTATCAAATCCAGTCATGCCTCTTTTAAAACAAACTACTACAGTTCATGCAAAGACAGAATTGGCAACACTAAAAACATTCCTAAGTTTATGAGTTGCTGTGAAGCAACATGTGACTGGTTGATGTTGGGATTTTTTTCTCTTATCAGATATAGAAGATCTTTGTGACCCTGCAAATGCTTTACCTTCTAATGTTTCAAATGATACCATGATGCTCCTTGAACAATTAAAACGTGCAGAACATAGAGCACAACTTGCAGAAGCAGCCTTGGCTAGAGCACAGGAAGATCTTCAAAAAATGAAGTAAGTTTTTAAACAGAAGTTCTGGAGTTTTTTATGTGATATGTTTTAGTTGAGATGTTCCTGTTTGAAGGCAAATAGTGGTAGAATGTAACACTGGAATGAAACTCATGACTTGTGCTGGGACTCTAGGGTTAACTTGTAGATGATTGATAAACATCTTGCAGATTATAAGTAAAAACAAAACCTGCACAAATCCAAGGAGCAAACTATGCTTAGGAAAGCTAAATAGGCATCTGGCTCAGAAACCTCAGTGTTTTTCACGCACTTTTCTGTTAGTCCTTTAGGTAAGCATTTAAACATTGAAGATGTGTCTTGCCTTCGTTTTCATATAACTGGAAAATGGCAGTTCCTTTTCAGCTCTTTAAACTTGAATCAGATATATATTTCTTTTGACGGGAGATTAATGTATCAAATTACCTGCTGTTATAGAAGAGAGCCTTTAATTTTTCTTCCCAACACAGGCTCTCTTCAACATGTAGAAGCAAAAGTAGCCAGAAGTAGATCTGATAAAGCAGCACAGTTTTAAATTATGGAGAGATGACCCAGTTGAGTCATAGTACGCAGTATGCTGTGATTCATACTGATTCATGCTAGAGGTTACTCCACTGAAAGAGACCATCTGCAGATGTTTTCTTTCAGGTAAACCTCTGAAGTAAAGACAGCTTTGAAGTGTGATGTGGATCAAGAACAGTGTACAGGACTTCGAATTTCTGCAGTAACCTGTGATCTTTTTAATGACTGCCTGTTCAGGATCAGTCATGTAGCTCCTTTGACATTGTTGCCCTCTGAGCCTCGCAAGAACATTACTAGTTGAGTATTAAATAGTGTTGGTGGAAATGTTCTTCCATGTTTGTTAGAATGAGTATATTTGTGGAGTTAGAATTGAAAGGCGTAGAGTGTGTAACACAGATAGCCAGAGGCCTGGTGACCTTCTGTTCTGCACCCCAAGCAGTAACAGCTTTATGAATGAGATGGCCTTTACATTAGATACAACTTAAGAATTTTAAGAGCATGGCTTGTATATCCTGGTTTATTTTTTTTATCTAATCTTTATCCTATTTAGAGATTATAGATTTTGTTTTTACTTACCTCTTTTTCTTGACTAAAAAGATGAGGGCAAGTCTGGGTTTAGTGTGTTTGATACTTGTATTTCATGCAAAGGCTGGAGCATACTTACTGATGGCATTTTAAAGAATTTTCAGTTTAAAATCTGGTTTTAATTATACAAAATGCTAATTATGCCTAATTATACTAATACAGACAGGCTAAGTAAATGCAGTATAATGCATACTAATTATTTTTTGTAAGCTTCTCTTTGTATCATTTTAGTATTTATCCAAGAGTAAGGAAAACACAAACTGCCATCGTGAGGAGCAGTATTAAAACCAAGATCCTTGTCTTGCTTCTCTGTCAGCAAGTATAGGAAGTTCCTGTAGTAGCAAACTAGTCATACACTTTTCCTTCTCACCATCACTTCCCCATCTGAACTAAGTTAAGCAGAGCAGTATTTGCTGTGTCAGGGCTGAAATGCAGGTTTGTTGTCCTGTAAGGATGATACATGAAATGTTACCTATAGCATGAATACATTAGGGTCTGTTTGAGAAAAGTACAAACACTGTCAAAGATGAGGTCTGGCTGCTTTGGTCTAGTGTGTGAGCTTTGTTCAGGAATATTGTCCGGCTGAAGCATTTTTTCTTTTTCAGTTCATTGTGGGTATAGTATGACCTGTTTGCTTGTCAACTTCTAATTGCCTTTTCGTGATAAAACTCTTCTTTTGTCATTAAAACTGCTCTGAGAATTTAGAAGTGTGCATTAGGAATGCAGGGCCATGGAGGAGTTCAAGAAAGCAACATGAAATTTAAGTAATCAGTTGAATTTTAAGCTCTTGGTGTTATTCCACCCAAGTGCATCAGTTTTAAAATACTTTGTTCTGCATCCCACTAGCCATGCAGCATCTTAAGATTTGTAGTTCCTGTGCCATTTGCTGTATTGAATCCAGATCTGCATTACACAGCTTAAAGCACGTGTTGTTTTGGCCGCAGTGGCTCAAACTTTAATACTAGTGAGCACACAAGAGATAATTCCTCCTTGAAAACAGAAATGAGATCTGAATGTTGCACTCTTGCAGGAGGGTGCTGGACAAAGTCTGATGGTGCAGCAAGTCAGAGTAGCCGACAGAGGGAGGTTGTGCACACTTAAAGCTGGTGCTATTGTTGAAGCCCTGTGCAGTCTGGATTCCTCTTCCAAGCCGCTTATTCACCCCTTGCCCTCTCTTTCTTTTCATGGTCCCGTAAACATGTCTCAAGGGTATATTTCAAATTGATTTACAGACAATTTGCAAAGAATTTTGTGATGAATGCAGATGTTGGGAACAGCTCATCATCCAGCACCATTGCAGACCTTCATGAGGATGAGGATGGTGTTTACTTCAGCTCTTATGGGCATTATGGGATTCACGAAGAGATGCTAAAGGTTTGAAAGTCTCAACTGCATCTTAAAGGAGAAAAGCTGGAATGGTGTGGGCTCTGTGCTCATATATATGCTGCAGAGCAGCTGCAGTTTTAACCCGTTCTGTACAGGTTATTTTTTTCTAGGAGTTGTTGATTATTTTTCTATTTTATTCCTTTCTATAAATTCTGTTTACAGGATGCATTAAGAACATTAAATAATATACAGATATGCTTTAAAGTGCCACCGCGTTGCCAAAAGCAGGTTTTTGTTGGGTGCTTAAAATGCTAGGCATAAAGCACGGTACAGACAGTGAACGTTTTTCGTCAGCTTACTTCTTCCTAACAATTGAAATTTGCTAAACAAGGAATGTCTCAAAAATTACTGGACTAGGTAAACAGAAATTCTTGGTGTTTGTGCACAGTGTAGTGTATTGATAACATGATATTTAAGATCTGGGAAAATTGTATGCTCCTTCTATATAGCAGAGATTAAAAATAATGATTAAAACCATTCAAAGGCAAACCTGTGTGTGTATGCCCTTTTCACTTTTAAAAAAATCCAGACAAAAAATGCAACAAATTGTATTTGACATGTAACCCAAAATTTCTTGATGATGCTTTTTTCATAGAAAGTGTCATAGTCATTGTAGTCATAAACAGTTTTGTCATTTTAAGGCATAAATAAAATTCCTACCTAATACAGGGATAGAAAATAGAGTTTCAGAGTTATTTTTTGTCTGTATGGGTAGTGTGTACTTTTCTGCTTTGTAAATCACTTGGTGGCCCTCAACACACACGTGAATCTGTGTTGAGAATGGTATAAGCATGAGGTTAATTTGAGGGGGGGTTTTAGAGAAGCACAGAGATGTCTGCCAAAGTAAAAAAAGTATACAAAAATATATAATCCAGAGAAGAGAATCTAAATCCTGAACATAAGCTATTTTTTTCACTTGTATAATGGTCGTGTTTGAGATACTACAGGCTACAGGCCTTTCTGTTTGCTTATAAAGTTCGTTATAGTTCTGCATCTCTGCACAAGGACAATTTGTTTCAGAGAATGTTTGGCAGCATGCTTTTAAAGATCACTTTTTACTCTCCTAAATGTGGAAAAGTAATTGGGTTTTATAGTGTGTGCATTGAATTTTCTCCTGTGTACCAGGTATTCCCTTTGGAGGGTTTTTTTTGCCTACATATTTTATGTTAATACAGTGGTTTACTACGTTGAAATGTTTAAGAAAAACGTTTTGCTGTCTGAATCTTTTACCTGTTTATGCCACTGTTGAGTTTTGCAAGCTTTTATTTTCTTACTCTTCATAGTGCTAGGATTAAGTTTCAATTTGGTTTTCTTTGCTGCAGAAATGAGGGAAGAGTATTGTTACTGGTCGGATGACTAGCGTTTCCCTTGCTTTATTTTTTTTTTTTTTGCTTGAGAGTTTAATGATTATCATCCTAGTGAAAATCTTTAGTTTATTTAAAAAACAAAACAAAAAATCAATACATGGAAATGGCAAGTGAGAGAATGGAATTGATTAATAGAAAGACGTGAAGTGAATGACCATAGCTTAGTGGAACAGCAGTGCATATAGTGGAGACAGCACAGAATCACAGCTAGATTTGTATTGATTAGGTTGGGGCAGTGCTGAGGCAGTGTTAGTGGGCAGGGTGGAAGCCTGAACACTTTCCAGCTGACTGCTTTCTCAATTGATGCTGAATGTACAATTTTTTTTTTGTCAAGTTTTTTTATCTTTTCAGCAAATCCTTTCATATACTGCAGTAGAGCTGAGGTACTAAAATTGGCTGCTGGTGTTGTAGAAAACTATTATGAATTTAAAGGGTCTCAGTTTTTTAACTTGTGCTAGTTATGCATAATTTTAAAGCACAGTTTTCCAGAATTATCCCTAACTGCCTTTAGGTTCTCCTTGTGTGTGATAATCCTTTTGGAGCTGGATTTTAGGATTTTCAAGCCTGAAAATCCTTGGTTTTGTCTCCAGAATGTTCCTCAGCATATCCTTTGTTCTTATTCTCCATTTTTGGTCTTGTTTTTCCAATAAAAGGTTTTTGTTTTTTTTTTTTTCCTCACTACAGAAGAGTCTTTCTAAAAATTCTTACCTACCACAGTAGAAAAAACAGTAAATATAGGCAGTTGGATTTTATATTTAATATTATTTATAGATATGCCTTCATTACGTAGGAGTTGCTTAACGTTTTTCCTTTACTTTGCTCTAACGTGTGAACTGCAACAGCAATTCCAAAACCTGTGCTTGGCTGTCAATTTGTGTTCCTGCTGATGCATATTAGGAGAATCATTAATAGATTATCTTGTTGGTAGGTTGAACTGTAACGCTAACATTGAGATACAGAGTACTGTAAATAGTTGAATACTTGAAAGTACTCCAGCTTTTCAGATCATGTTATATTACAGTTAAGTTTATTTATTGTTTTGGGCTTTCACAGAATGGGCTGTACAGCTTCAATTAGTATCTATTCAGGTTTGTTCGGAAATAGAAAAGGTTAATCAGAGAATATGTGTGTTACAGGAGTGTCAAAAATAAGGTGATATAAAATGTTTTGTCAGCCTGTGACTTGGATTTTTATCATTGTATTAGAAGACTGGGGTGTAAAGTTAATACAGTATTGCTGATCTATTACTGTTGTTCCTGAAAGTGATGAAGAGGTATTCAGAATAAAATGCAGCAAGTCAGAAAACTGTTATTAGTTTCTTATTTTGCCTCCAAAAGCTTAGCTGGCTTTATTTGCAAGGACACTACATTCCAGAAGAATATCATATGGAAAGTGTGTGCAGGGCCATTACGAATGAGGTAGACACAAACATCGTTAGGCCAATTTGAAAGGCAGGTTTTTCAGTATTTTTGCTTTCTGTGGTGTACCTAAATAGAAAAAACAAATACTTTCTTGTTCTTTAAATCACAGGATAAAGTGCGTACAGAAAGCTATCGAAACTTCATCTACCAAAACCCACATATCTTCAAGGACAAGGTAGGAAAAATAGCTAAGAAAAAGCAGTAATTTCTGCACTTCATTTTTTCTCAGTCACTAGAAACCCTTCAGGCTCGCTGTGTAGCTTTGGGAATGGAATGTTGCACTGACAAGGTTTGATTTAATGTACTCTGGCTTTATTAGGTGGTAGAGTGCTGCTCAACTGCTGGAGAGTGCAGAGTGCTGATAACAGAAGTGCTGATCACTATTGTCATTGTTCCATGTGCCATGTCAGGATGGTCGTTAATTATGTTGGCGGGGTTAAGTTGGGCCTTTCTTGTCCAGTATTTTAAATGGAATCTATGCTGGGGGGGGCTCTTTACCAGAATTGAGTTATTTTCAGCTTGTGCCTGCCATAGTTAAACAATCTTAGAGGTCCTGTGTAGTCAGAATTGAGGAAGAATTCCTATGTAGCTGATGTGTTGTTTAGTCTCTCCAGACTAGGTCATTACTAATAGGCTTAGAACCAGGAATCAGCATTTCCTTTGCAGTGAGAAACTGACATCTTTTAATGATTTTGCTATGGTTATGACCCTTGTGCAGTTATGATTGTCGTATGTGTTTCTGCTGGCTATTTCTGATGGGTTTGTGTTCTGAGTTACACTGTACAACTCTGTTCTGGATTAGGTTTTCTCTGCTTAGTAAAAAGCAGAGAAAAACTACGTATGCATATTTATTAATGTGAAATCAAGGTATCTAGGCTTATAGAAAGGAATCACTGTTCATTTTATTTTGGTGCAGCTTGAGACTTTTAAAGGATAGTGAAACCCTTCAGAATAGTTGGGAGAGTAATAAAATTGCACCGGTCTGGTAATTCCTCAGTTGGAAACTGTGTTAGGCATGGTTTTGTTCTAGGCCAGAGGGTATTTTGAGATAGTGTCTGCTATTTGTATGTCTCACCTCAGTTTTCTTTTGGCAACTACAGCAGAAACATAGTAGGAAAAGAGTTTTCTTGTGTTTTTGCTTCAATCCATGTTACAAGCCTGTTTCTACTAAACTAATCTCTTTAGTTAGAATGACAGAACAGGCAAAATTGCTATGAAAACATACTGGTGCCTGCAGGTGGGCAGCTCATCTAACAAAGCAAAAAGAACAAGGAAAGAAAACTTTGTTGGGAGAAACCTAGTCACAGATAGCCTTAAAACTGATAACTACAGGTTTTCGAAACCAGTGGGTTACATGGAATGTGTGTCCTTGTAGAACAGTAATTTTTCAAAGTTGGTTGTATTTCTCTGCTGTGTGGACACACGGGTAATGTTTGAAACAAAAATGCCTAACTGTTCTGGACAATACTGCTTCAGGCCCAGCTGTAGACAGCTCTGCCCTGGAAGCGGCTAGACAATGTGTCTGCATAAGTCTGGTTTTACTTAGAAAGAAAAAGCTTGTTCACTGTTGCAGCAAACTGGATTCTGACCTTGGTGTTATTACAACAGTTTTCTGATCAATATTATCTTGATCTTGTAGTGTGCCCAAACCCATCATAGTGTGCTAAGGTTGAATTCCAAACAGCTTCCATCTAGGTGACCCATTCCTCACTTCAGTGTCTGCCTAAATGTTACAGTATCACAGTATTATCAAGGTTGGAAGAGACCTCATAGATCATCAAGTCCAACCTGTCAACACAGAGCTCAAGGCTAGACCATGCCACCAAGTGCCACGTCCAATCGTGCCTTGAACAGCTCCAGAGTTGGCGACTCCACCACCTCCCTGGGTAGGCCATTCCAGTGGCCAATGACTCTCTCGGTGAAGAATTTTCTCCTCACCTCAAGCCTAAATTTCCCCTGGCGCAGCTTGAGGCTGTGTCCTCTTGTTCTGGTGCTGGCTGCCTGAGAGAAGAGAGCAACCTCCTCCTGGCCACAACCACCCCTCAGGTAGTTGTAGACAGCAATAAGGTCTCCCCTGAGCCTCCTCTTCTCAAGGCTAAACAATCCCAGCTCCCTCAGCCTCTCCTCATAGGGCTTGTGCTCAAGGCCCCTCACCAGCCTC